>JANAVB010033616.1:14090323-14175323 GCA_029216955.1 Iris pallida
GTATGCAGCCCCTATGCGAGATGAAAGGAGTGAATCCGTCCGTCGTTGGCAACAGCTTCAAATTTCTAGACAGAGCCTCTGCCGCAAGGATGAACAGAGCAGGGGACAAGGGATCACCCTGTCGAACACCACGAAATGCCTGAAAATAGCCAGCTGATTCACCATTGATTAAGGGAGAAAACCATACATTGTTTTATATACGAAGCATCATATCCACCCACTTATTATGAAACCCAAATTTTCGTAGCACTTTTAGCAAAAATCTCCAATCTAAACGATCATAAGCCTTCATCATATCAAGCTTAATAGCTATATTGCCTCCCCAATGCTTCTTGTTCATCTTCGCCACTATCTCCTGTGCAAGAACAATGTTATCGATTATTTCTCGACCATGAACAAACCCACTCTGTTCTGGAGAAATGAGACTGGGCAACAAAGGAGCCAACCGAAGAGCTAGAGTCTTCGAAATGATTTTGTTCAGCACCGAGCACAAACTGATAGGGCGGTAATTCGAAAAATACTTCGGCTGCTTCGTCTTAGGGATCAAAACTAATGATGTATTTGTAATGGCTCTAGGTCACGAGAATCCGTCAAAGAAAATCCCTACCACCTCTGTAACATCATTACCTATGATCTCCCAACTACTAAGGAAAAATTTAGGAGTAAAACCATCAGGACCTGTGGCACTGGTCATGTCCAACGATTTAATCGTTACTAGAAGCTCTTCCTTGGATGGCAACTCAATAAGAGAGTCATTCTCATGATCCCCAACTAAACAGGGAATAACTGAAAGCAATTTTTCATCTTCTTTAATATCTCCTCTCTGAAATAATGCTGAAAAGTACTCTACCGCATAAGATTGGATATGTGACTTATCACTCAACAGAGTATCGTTCGGGGTAGAAATAGAATGAATCCTGAGAGATTTCTTCTTATAATTCACACATTCATGGAAATATGCCGAGTTCTTATCCCCTTCTAAGTCCCACTTCAACCTGGACTTTTGTTTCCAGAACTCCTCTTCTACCCGAACATGCTGTTTCAGTAGAGCAGTAGCTTGGGCAAGTGCAATCCTGTTTAACTCAGTGTCCTCAGCTTCGAAAGCTAGCTCAGCTGCTAACACCTTGTCCTCCGCTTCCCTGACTAATTGAAATAAATCTCCATAGGTAGTACGACTCCACGACGAAAGAACCTTCCTGCACGCATCTAACCGAAGTACAACCCTTGTAAGGGCAAGTTTGTGGTCCACTAAGAACCATGCATCCTGAATCAGCTGTTTGCAATCCGCGTGCTTAGTCCAGAAATCCAGAAACCAAAATTGCTTGGGACCTCCTTGCTGATGAGCTAATAAACGAACTAAAATTGGAGTATGATCCGAGTCCGTTCGGTTCAGATGTTCTTCTATCGAACAAGGTGCCAATTGCTGCTATCTATTATCCAAGAGTACTCGATCCAGTCGTAAAGCACGACGATCGGAATTGTCCGACTTTACCCAGGTATATGTGCTCCCAGTGTAAGGCATCTCAGTAACACCCGCTGCTAACTAAAAATTAGCAAAATCTTGCATGGACGCCGCATCCGCACATCGACCCCCCAGTTTCTCCTCCGATCTGATAACCGCATTAAAGTCGCCACCCACTATCCATGGCAGTCCCTGCGAACTTTGCAACTCTAATAATCTATCCCATAGAAGCCGTCTTCCTTCCTTTTTATTATCACCATGCACAATAGAGAGGAGGGTCTCAACCGGTAACAATGGGTCTACCAGTCGGATAGAAAGAGCCTGGTCGAATTCCTCAACTAATAAAATATCACAATTAGCTCTGGCCATGATCCAAATATTGCCCTTAGAGTTTGAGAACGCCACAGAAAACCCTAGCTTAACCCGATAACGAGTTAGTTGTTCACTGTCCACTTTAGGTTCAATAATAGCCACCAAATTAACTTTATGAGTTCTAATAAGAGTCTTTAACCTCTTAAAAGTCATTGCGTTCGCAATTCCTCGAACATTCCATATCAAAAAAATTAAATATTAAGGGTTTGAGAGCTACCAGCAATTGTTTTTGTTGCAGCCGAGCGTGTGACTCTATCAGATGGCTCCACAACCTTCCTCCCTTTCGGACGCTTTTGAGTAACTCCTGTTGCTTCTTGAGCTTCATATGGCAATGGCTCTGTATGCGTGGCATCGCAACCAACTTCTCCATCTTCTTCATGCTCGGAGCCCAGCTCTTCCCCTGTTGTCTCTAGGAAATTGCCATCTTCCTTCTCAAGACGTTCTTCTTCGTCCACTATATCAGCCCAATTGCTATGAAGTCCCCGAAATTCACCTTCCTCCAACTCATCCAGTGAAGACGAAGGAACCATGGTAGTTGCCTGAATATTAGCCTATATTGGCAAAACCTCCACCGTCACATCGACGAGATTATCCATGCACAACTCAGTGTTATTAATGGCTGATTGCTGCTCTATTCTGATTGGAACACTTGGACCTGAGATATTGCTTCCTGGAGGGTCGTGAGATGGCGGCATGGGAGATTCAATATGAGTGGCTGCATAATCCTTAATCCCCCCAACCGAGGGATTAGCAGCATCATTATTGTTCGCTTGGTCAGCAACCTCGTGTTGTAAATTCGACATGACTTGTGGAGGATTGGGAGGCCGACGCGTGTCCCGTCGTGCGTTAATGACGGTTTCAGTTAACCCCTCTTGCATGATAGCCTTTTCCTTGTTCTTTAGTTTGCAGGAGTCCACTGTATGCCCTTGGTGAAAGCAATGGTTGCAGTAAAGTGGTATATGTTCATATTCGACGTTTTGCCAGAAACTCCTTCCCTTGGATAAATTGATACGAACTCTTCGTTGCAATGGTTTGGCTGCATCTATCTCAACGAAAACCCTAGCCATGCTAGGTCTGGCTAGTTCTTCTGTCGCCCGATCTATCTTTAAAGGTGTCCCAATCGCTGACATGATCGCGAAGAGAGCGACTTTTGCATAAAGATGATGAGGCAGATCTGGTAGGGTCACCCATACCGGCATCAAAGCCTATTCAACCAATGGCGTAAAGTCGGATTCCCACTTGAAGATGCGCATGGGCGTACGAGCTAGAAACCACATCTCTTTAGATCGGAGGCGAAGGTAATCTTCCTCAATAGATGGACGGATTAAGATGTGTTTCCGATCAATAACTCCTGCCTTGATTGATCCTTTAAACTCAAATCCTTGCAAAGCTTTGCGGATTACCTCGATCGGAGGCTTGTTGTAGGAAAATTTCCCAACAAGGGCAAATTTTAGGGGCGACACAAGAGCGGCTTCCTCTTCTTCAGTAAAAGTTATTGCAGGCGCGCCCTTAAAGAGAGAGACCGATCGAGAAGCCAGTTTTGGGGGGGCCTCAACACGACCAGCGACCACCTCCGTAAAGGACTTGGGCGCGACCATCGGGGCTCCGGCCTGGCCGACGGCCAAGCCGGAAACGACGGAAGACGAAGAAATCTTCAAAAGATCACCGCGGCGCTAGGGTTGCGCACGCGATCATCATATATATATATATATATATATATATATATATATATATATATATATATATATATAGACATGCTTATACACACACACACACACACACACACACACACACATATATATATATATATATTTATATTTATATTTATATTTATATTTATATTTATATATATATATATATATATATTCTTTTTTTTTCTTTTAAGAAAACTGCCTCTCATTTTATTAAAGAAGGCTCAAAATGCTGAAGCCTGCACAGGCATACAAGACGCAAAAGGACTAAGCCTATACAAATATACCACCAAAAAGAAAGAAGAGGGGGAGAGACAACTCAACCAAGAGTTAGGGGATAAGCGAGGACCAGAATGCTCTCGGGCAGTAGAAGCACCTGGCGCTCCTTTTACGACATTGGCGGGAGATTTCTTGTATGAGCTGGTCTGCTGAGTATTGGGGACCTTCGTATCTCGCCCTGTAGCGATTCTTCCAAATCGCCCACGTCGCGGCCGTCGCGACGATCTGGTAGCCATGGTAGGTAGAACCCGAGGAGACCGCGAGATCGTAGAAGCGTCCGCTCTCCGGCATAATGCTGTAGCGCTGGTTAAGGGTCATCCAGATACTGCCAGGCAGGCTCCCCTGACAGAAGATATGGTCGATAGTCTCCATCTGACGCTCGGAACAGCACGTGTAGGCTGATGCTAAGCTGATTCCAATGGTGTTGAGGATATCGTCCGTTGGCAATTTATTTGTAATGACTCGCCACGTTAGGATCGACCACTTCTTAGGGATACAAGATTGCCAGTAGTGAGCAATGGAATGGTGCGGCCGCCCGATTTCCCAGACAGCGATTCTCGCCGACCTCACCGAGAATGCCCCCGAGACCCCGAATGACCACTTCAGCGCATTAGCCTCGCAGCCTATACGAAGACCGCGCACTCGGATGCTATCCGCTATTTCATTACCGGACCATTCCTAAATTTTGTTCCAGTTCCAGTCGTCAGTAGTGGAGTTCCACAGGTCTCTGATCCTACTGCCTCTCGGGGTCTCCGTGAGACTCGGGATCATGCTATCCCCAACCCATCTTTCCAGGAATAGATGTGAGTTGCCCGCCCCCAATTGAAGCCTCATAGCAGGCTCGGCAAGGTCACGCCTGATAAGGATCCGCAGCGATGTCGCAGATGGTCTGCCGTTGGATATGGCCATTGAAGGGTGGATGTGCTTGTAGTACCTGGCCTCCATAAACCTGGTCCATAAGTTGTTGCTCGTATGTCGATTCCACAACAATTTCATCAAGAAAGCTTTGACGATGTGGGTTAGTTTGGTAAATCCCAGCCCCCCTTCGATGGTAGGATGAGCCATGGATTCCCAGCTAGCCCAGAGATGCTTGTCTTGACCGTTGCAATGCCCCCAAAAAAATTACAAAAGATCTATTCGATCGAAGTAGGAACCTTCTTGGGCGGCAAGCATGCCGCCAGAGTATGGATGGGGATGGAGGTGAGCACGTGATTGATGAGGGTCATCTTACCGCCTGGGAATAAAGTGGCGTTATGCCACCCCTCGAGTTTCTTTCTGATTCTAGTGATCAAGTTCTCAAAGATGTCAACGTTGGATTTCTCAACGTTGTACACTAGAGGACAGCCGAGATAGTTGAACGGAGGATGGTCAACATAGAAGGATGTAATGCTGGAGAGGTTGGTTACGTGCTCTCTCTTGATGTTGTGGTGGGCGTAGATAACGCTCTTGGAAGGGTTGATCTTCTGGCCGGAGCATCTAGAGTACCTCTACAGTGTGTTGTGGACCACTTCTACCACTCCATCATCTCCGGAGGAGAAGATGAGTAAATTGTCGGTGAAAGCTAGATGGGTGATGATAGGGCATCCGCTGGATGTGTGATAGTGCTGGAAGTTCGGGGTGCTGATCATGTTGTTAAGGTTCCTACTCAGAGCGTCTGCTGCTATGATGAAGATAGTAGAAGATAGAGGGTCGCCCTGTCTAACCCCGTGATTGGCTTTGAAAAAACCCTCTGCTTGACCGTTGATGACTTTGGAGAACCATAAGTTGCTGATGGATCTCCATACGATGTTGGTCCAGGTTTTCGAGAATCTGAATGCCCTATATATTTTTATGTGTGTGTGTGTGTGAGTGAGTGTATATATCATATTATATATATATATATATATATATATATATATATATATATATATATATATATATATATAAAGATGTATAAAACAAAAAGAAAAAAAAGTAAACAAAAACTTTTTCCTCCAGCACAGCCCAATCCCAGCCCAAGCTAAAAACAGTAACAAAAGCCCGACCTCCTTTTGGATACGAAACAAACACAGAACATATATATATATATATATATCGACCGATAAAGAAAAGGGAAGCAAACCCAAAAAAATCTTTCGACAAAACCCCGCCACCTCCTCACAACTCCCCAGCGTCGCCCTGCGAGCTTTTTTAGTCGCCTGCACATGCTGGAGCGCCACCCAGGGCCGGCCAAACCGTGCGGAGCAGAGACATAGTAGTAGCATTGGCAGCCCCGTACCCCAACTTCGTAGTAAGTTTTCTCTCTCGTCTCTTCGTCAATTTCTGAACCAATTAGTTCGTTGCAAACCCAAACTATACCTCTTCAAACCCAATGTATAGTTTTGAGTTAAAATGAAACGAAGTCGAGTTGAAATTGACCCTAAAGTTGGCAAAAAACCTGTTTAAAAATAGGACATAAAACAGTCCATGTACCCATATTGGAAGATCGATTTTAATCGATCTAGTATTAGTTTAGAAATTATACCTGATCAAAGTTATAGACCATATGTAGTACTTCGAAACCCTTCTGGTAGTTTAAATCATATTTACTATATTTAAATATTTTTGAATTCAAAGTTGGAAAAAAGTTTTAAAAACCATAAATTCTTGGAAAACTCACTGATACGACGTGCGCCCCGACAAACTGGGTAACATGGTTGCAACTTTTGAGATCGAAAGACGTGTATGGATGTTTTTGACATGTGGGATTCAGCAGAACTCAATTTTGTTGTATGTGCATGATGAAATCGAGGCGTATCCATCGAGATATCCCGTATCAGCCTCTTTGCAAACTAGCACATAACATCGTGCACATTCGTCATCTTGAGCTGAAACTTACGCCAACACTATCGTATGATTGTTTTGGTACTGTACACCAAGTTTTGTCAGATTCTGAGAAGGTCAACCGGAATGCTATTTTGGCGGGTCTACGACCCGATCCAACGGGCAAATTATGCACGACCCGCTGAAATCCAACTTTGGACATACATTTGGGTTCCTATCATCAAATTGGACATGTAGACATATAGTTTGATGACTTTATAGACCGTAGATATTAGCACGCTTTTCGGTGCAAAGCGAATCCAACGGCAGATATCGTTTTGACTCAAAATTACTATTTTGCCCCTGTTTCCAAAATTGGACTTATGGGTAGGCTATCCTAGCTAATTTGACTATTTTGAACATATTAGTAATATTTGTTTCAGCCCCCGGAGACTGTTGTGAAAGTTTGACTTTTGTTGCTCCTCGATTCACCGGATAATATTAGTTTTACGTGCTACCACCAGGCAAGTATACCTTGCTAAAATTATACAATATTTACATGTTTCCTTTCTTGTTGTACTTCTTTCCACATGGTTGCATGTTCTCATATTGTACTTGGTTTATCATCAAATGCTTCACTTGTTTTATAGAGTTACGTGCACGTATAGGATATTATTCATTTCCTTTGTTTATTTATTGGTCTTCTTCGTGTTCACCATGTCTTGTGATAAAGTTGTCAGTTCTATGCCATGTTTCCTTGACTTGACTTGATATTGATTGATTGACTTGACTTTTGATATTCTATGGATTGGGAGTATCTTTCATTGTACTATAGTTTATAGAATTTTACTTGACCTTGTATTCCTTTAGGAGAGAAGATTGACACTAGGATTGGCTATTCTCGATTGGGAGTATCTTGTATTGTACTACAATTGAGACATACTATGGATTGGGAGTATCTTGCATTGTACTACAGTCTATAGGAGTTATTCGATTGATTGTTAGCCAAGTCTAGTATTATATTTCCATATGACATGTCGTTTCTTAGATGTTCTTCTTGCACTGTTCTTATCTTCCATTCATGTTATTTACTGCCATAGTAGTTGGCATGTTTTATGTATCTTGCTAGTCCCCTGAGGACCTGATGATCTCTTCAGTTAGTTGATTGCAAGGAGTTAGTTAGCTGATCATAATGGTAGTTGATTACTTAAGATTCAAGTATCTTTCGTGATTACATATTTAATTCCATTATTTGCACTCTACTTGTTAGCCTAGTTTTGTAGACTCATGTTATTCTTTTGGAGTCTAATCGGATATATATGCTAGTGGGCTGCAGACCATGAACCATAATGTTCATTCTTGTTTTATATTCTTCTTGTGGATTGAGATATAGTTTAACTTTCCATATTAGACATGATACCCTATTCTGGACAGCGTATACGTATTTGAGTCGGGCTGGAGTTCGCTTGATACGCAGCTAGCATGCGCATGCGCTCGTATCCCGAAAAGCGGGTGCAGGTCGTGAATAGTTTTTTTAGTGGCCCATACAGGTCAGAGCATATCATATCGACTATGTTACTGTGTCGAACGAGCCTGCAAGAGTGTTAAACATGACTAGGGATCTCAATCCACACTGATTTGAAAATTTCTCTTTGAATTTTTTTATCACCTTTGAACTCTATATTCGAATACGATCATACTCTTCTTGAATTTCTTATTATTGTTTCTCATCTTCCCTATTTCGGAGAGATGAATGATCATGCCTGGTGGAAGTTAGAAAATTGGTTACTAAATATCCTTATGTAATTTGCATAATTAGTTTATGATTGCTTTGGTGAATAAGATGGGGGTGGTAGGGATATTATATGTCATAGGAATATAGTGTTATTGAAAGTTTTTTTTGGACGACCACTGGTAGATAAATTATGAATTTATTTTGGAAGATAAAATCTTGCAGGAATTTGAAGTTTGATTGAGTAGGTGTGACTTAAGGTGGATAGACAATCTCAGTATGAAAGTTGATTTGAAAAAAAAATATCTAGAGAATAATGATAAACTTTTCAAGATTTGGTCGATCAGTGAAAAAAATGTTGAATTTACATAGTCGAGGATACGACGAAGAGAAAAGGATGTATGAGATGAATTCACGGATAGTCATAGTAGTATGTAGGTTTTACAAAATAAGATTTGGCCTTATACTAGTTTATTAGTTGAAATGTGGACTAGTTATCTTAGAAATCCTTGACAGATGCCATGACCATGAGAATAATTGATAGCTAGTGGGACCCCGTCTTCTACCATCACTGATGGACTTTTTCCTTAAATTTTGAGGACAAATTTTTTTAAGGTGGGTAGATTTGTAATCCCTCTTCTCAAAATTTTGAAAATATTTTTTTATTATTTATTTGAATTAAGTGGTGATTTTTGGAATTTTATAAGTATTTAATTAAATGGTTATTATGATAAGAGGCTTTCGTCATGTTCAAGATGTGGAGTGCAAGATGACTACAAATTATGGCACGGATAACATGGTCGTGTGCCTTGACTAGTGTATTAGCCATGTTAAGGAAGGCCGAGCCATAAGTGTATTCCAACTAGAAAAACCTGTCACCACCACTTTCTAGAAATGAGGATATTTTTTTTACTTTTCGTAAAATTTTGATTATTTTAAATATCATTAATTAATTATATTGTGTTAGTATCATCATTGGTAAAGCCTTATAACACATTGACTAGATGTTGGCCATGACCAAAAAAATATAGTTAGTGAGATTAGACAAACCTTAAATTCGTTTTTAATTAATTAGTTAGACTCCAAGCTAACTAGAAACCATTTAGAACCTATTTTTGACTTAAAATAATAAGTTAGTTTGGGCCTTTACCAAAGGACTTGTCATGAAAAATAGAAAAGGCTTTTAGGCATTTACACCAAAACCAAACCCTAATAAACACCCTTGGTCGGCCACTATAGCCTCTTCCCCTTCATATTAATAGTAATACTTCTCCTTCTTCCCCCTTTCATTACAATAACCCTAATTTGTGTTCTTCCCCAAATTTGTCTCTATCTCCCAAATTAAGTCCAAATTCTCTCAAACTAATTACAATCTCTTCTCCTTGAAGAGGAGAAGCTTCTATTGGCTAGCCTGGGAGCATTTGGAGCAATTTGGCCATTAGAGCTTGGTGGAGATCTAGATCTAGGAATTTTTTATTGGGATTCCAACTCCCAATTGGTAAGAGCCCTCTAAACCCTCTAATTTCCTTTCATTAGTGTAAATGCATTCATTTAGGGTCCCCTATTGCATTAGAAATGATTTGGGTCAAGTTTGGATCCATTTGGAGTACGCATCATGAGAGTATCGAATACGCACACCAAGTGTTTGACGAAATGACTCTTAGAGCATTTAATGCTTAGATTTCAGTTTTTACTTGTTTTCTATTGGCTATGTATAGTGTGTTAGCAATATTAGTTGTTGTATTGTGTTTTGGAATAGGTTTGGTAGATCTAATATTGATTGGGGGCACGGGAATGGATGTTCTGCTCACTATTCTTTAATGCTCTGTACATAATATCTGTCCATTTGAAGTTGCAGTCATTCCATAAGTCTAATACCTAGGAGATGTCCCTCACAGCACTGTCAAGTCCCAAATTACTAATTCAGTTATTAGTCCTTTGTTACCATCAATTCTCAGTCCATTATAGTTGGAGTTTAGTCCCAAATGTAAGCTCACATCAGTCACTTGGCACAATTATAGCCATTAATAATAGAGTTCAGTCCCCTGCTTTGCATATTTGATCAATCTCTATTTTTTTATATTACTCTAGGTATCAGATATTCAAGAAGTACCCTTCGACTGATACTCCTTGAGTATCAGTCCACATCTTAGTGTACAGTTGCTCACCTAGGTATCTATCCATCATCTTATAGAATCAGTCCCAATGACTCTAATGCCCAGTCCCACTTCATCCTTCTCAAGCCTTAGATACATTCAGTCCATTTTTGCATTTAGGATCCAACCCTTCTCAAATATTGATCTCAGTCCCCTATTTCTATCTTTGTATCAGATTAACAATAAGGAGGAGGGATTCATATTAGGTTAGGAGTAGTGTTATATGAAATTATGAATGAGTAAGCTTGAGAGTACTATCAAGTAACAGTAACAGTGAAGAGTGATTTGAGTGTGTGTCCCTATATAAATGAATGTAAGTAGGTATAGGGAGGGGGAAAAACTAACATTATATGTGTGTGTTTAGAAGAATAGGGGGGACTAGTGAGCTATACTTGATAATGTAGTGTGAGTGCTAGGTTCAGGTATTAGTGATTAGGAAGGTAATGGCTCGAGTATACCTAGAGGATGTTCAGTTCTTTTGTTTAATATCAGTCTTGAGAGAAGGAGGTTGGGTTAGGATGCATTCTTGAGTGCAGCCATTGCTATAATATCCAGTTCCATACCCATCCCTTTATTTATTATAAAGATCCGTGGACTGACCTGGTGTCAGTCTTTATGGTCTTGCCCAGTTAACTAGTAAATGAGTTTGGTAGTTCAGCTAATAGCTTAGAAGTGTGATCATTCCCTATTGTATATGTCAGTCCAAATATACCTCACTATCATGTCCTGCATCTTGATCATTAAAACATGAAGTCGAACCATATAACTTGCTCTATTCTCTACAATTAGTTGATGTGTTCATAGCTTGGTTCAATCTTAACCACCTGTCCACCTTATGTTTTATCCATCACCCATCTTGATCAACCCCTTGCTAATATACTGCTTAAGTCTTGTTGCCTTTTTATGTACATTCCATATTTGTATGGACCGTCCCTCCAAACAACAGACCCAGTCCATATATGTGAGTGAATTAGAAGAGTTAGAGGTGTAGTTGAGTGTATAAGGAATGTTTCAGTCTTGAACTTTGGTATTAGTCCTTAGTAGACTAGATACCAGTTCCTGTAGGGACTTGGGTTAGCCTATATCTCTTTGAATGTTTAGTCTAACCCAATTTAAAGTATCAGTCCAATTGGCATAGTTATAGCCATTAGGAATTAAATCCATTCCCCTTTGTTGTTCATTCCTCTATTTTAGTATCAATCAATTGGATTAGGTTAGAGGTTTAATCCTAGTCATACTTGGGTATGTACCAATAAATTAGGATACTCTAATCCTTGGTTCAGTCATATGGTTAACTAAGTATCAAGAGGTTATGAACCAAGTGTGAGGTGACACTCATGTGGAGTAGCAGAGTTTGGAAGAAATGTATAGGCCAATAGGCTATATTGCAGAGCAGCAGTAGTAGCAACTTGCTGCTAGCAGTAGCAGCAGCAACAAAGGGAATGGCTAGGGTTAAGACCAAAACACAATTGTTAAGTATTCTTGTTCAGTCAACTTAGATGTGGGTATCAAGTATATGAGAGAGTATTAGGGGTTTGGTTTTGGGCTATATAGGAATGATTACATAGATGAGTTAGGAATACCATGAGCATGTGTATGTGTATTATATACATGTAAGTATGAATAAATGAGGCATATATGAATATAGGGTGTTATAATGATAAAGTTTGAGTGTGGTAATATAAGCTTCACTATAGGAAAGGTAGATGTATAGGAATGGTTGTGTTTGAATCCATGTTTAGGATATGGGTGTTAATACCACTTTTACCTAGCTCACTAAGATAGTCCAAGTTAGTCAAAACCCTAGATTAGGCTAAAAACTTACCAAGTTGACCAGGTTGACCAAGTTTGACCAAGTGTGACTTTTGACCTAAAAGTGGCCTAGAAGCATATAAATAGTGCATTTAAATACACTACTTACTCTAGAACATCAAATAACTTGTATATCTTATTTATAGATTTGTGGGACACCATTTTGGACATCGATTCTCATTCACTACTCTGGACGACAGACGAGTACATTCTCTGATAGTTTTTATTTATATAATGATTATTACGATTCAGCTTCTAGTATAGTTCTATTTGATTCTCTGTCATAATACGGATTGGTATTCTGGATTCATTCACTTGTGACACATGTATTAAACATGTTTAGCCCCTACTACTAGAACCACTCACTGGAACCACCTACTGGAAATACCTACAAGTACCACTTACTTTCTGGCTAGACTCGTACTCTATTTATGTGTCGGGATAGGGATTCACTTGTACTTGTTAGGGCAGAAAAATACTTGAGTAGACATGTAAACATTCCTAATCATACTAGAACTAACCCTACTAGAAAGATAGTCGTCGTCGCTAGGCCAAGCGTGCGACGTGCCGTATTCACTACAAATCTAATCGTTACAGATAGCCATCGCACGCTTGCCAAGCGTGCGATGTGCCGTATTTACTCACTAGTCGTTTACATATCGAACTCGGTTTTAAACCATACTGGATTAGTGTATTATACTAGATTCACATTTGTCTCATGTTATACGGTTTGGACTCACATCACCTCTATAGTAGATCAGTTATCTCTATTTACAGCCTTCCATGCCAGGCTCTTCTGATTCACTGTATTACTTTTCTTGTTCTTTAATTAACTGTTATTCTAATTCAATTCATGTCTCAAACTTTCCATGTTTATCAAGTATTACAGTCTATAACTGCTTTATAGTTTTTGTCTTTTATTTGGAACTGCTAGAGGAGATGTGCTCGTTCCATCCTGACTAGATATATTTTCCAGATGATTGCTCAAAGGATACGTGTCCTACCTACTACGGATCCGAGGAGGGGATAGCTACCTTGGGTCCAGATTCTTAGGAGTGACCAATAAACCTAGTTTTAGTTAGCTTGTTTTAGATTCTCTGTTTGAACTTGACTTATAATAATTGGAGATTTTGACGTTGTATTTGAGATTGATTTGGATATTATTTAGTTGTTTTTTAAGTCTTTATAGTTATCTAGACTTCTTTGATATTATATTGTGCTTTAGATTGTGATTGAGTATTACCATATCTTTATACTTATCCTCCATTCAAAGTTGACATCAATGACAGGTTTATTATATCATTGAGTGATTTTGATAGTTAGCGACCTAGAACAACAGTCTACCGCCGATGCTGTGTTATAGGCTATACGCTATTACGCACTCATACCCCTATGTCGGGTGTGGGTCATATGCCTTGACTAGTGTATTAGCCATGCTAGAGAAGGTCGAGCCATAAGTATGTTCCAACTAGGAAAACCAGGCCAAGTTGCGACTTGACCTCTATAAAGAATTTAATTAAGTTATTTATTAATATTATTACTTTTAGGAAATTCGATTGTACCAAACTAGCCCGGGCTTGACCCGAACCAAGCCCAAGCCCAAGCCCATGTAGTCGGGTAGTGCGTCCAGAGACGTCCATATAGATATATATAATTTATGTTCAGATACCTCGTACCTTATTTTAATTGTCTGATATTCGTTTTCTAAATAATTTTCATATAATATAAATGTTATATGATTTTAGGTGGATATTTTATTGTGAGAAGGTGTAGTTTATGTCCAGAATATTTTTCTAGATTTTAGAGTTTATAAGAGCGAGTGTGTGTAGAGAAATGTATTTTTACTAATATACATACTAGGTTTTATATATAAAATATATAAATAAATAAAGGGATAAATATTTAAAGCTATTTGTAAATGTGCGGATGTACATGTATTAGTAGACGTTATTTATAAACCTTAGTAAATAAAAAGTTATGATTTCCTCTTACCTAGTTGTTTTATATATACATATACTTAAATATTTTATGAATTAGCATGTAGGTGTGTGTGTATATATATATATATAAAAAAAAAATATATATATATATATATATAAATATATATATATATATATATATATATATATATATATATATATTGTAGGTGTGTGTATATATATATATATATATATATATATATATATATATATATATATATATATTCGATCAAGGATGCGCATAACGAGCTCAGATGGTCCCCCAACCCGGGTGGCCTCTTCACCCTCGCTTCCGCCATATCCTTCGCCAAAGGCACCCAAGTAACGACCTCTCCTTCCGCCAAGTTTTGGCATGCATGCATACCCACCAAATGGTCCATTCTCATCTGGCGCACCACTCACAAGAAACTTCCTACGGACGATGCCATCAACTCCTTCGGTTTTAGCCTAGCATCCAGATGCCACTGTTGCGCGGAACACCAATCGGAAACCGCCAAGCACGTACTTCTCTCTGGAGAAATAGCCACTCAAATTTGGACGAACCTTCACAACAAGTTCAGGATTGTCCCCCACGACCGGGGGCATCAACGATCTGTTGGCCAGTTGGAACACGTCTCAAGGGCATCAGATCGTCGCTGCCGCCGCCTTTTGGGTCATGTGGAAAAACAGAAATAAATACAGATACGAGGAACGTCAACTCCCACCCATACAATTGTACAGAGAGGTCGTTCGACAAATCTACAAAAGAAAGAGGCGTTGCTCTCATGCCTGGCACCACTTTTGGGAAGCCTTGGGCTGATCAGGGTACCGCGTGTCGCTCGCTGGCCCAATTTGGACGGTAACGACAGCGGGCTTAAGGGCGCTCTTTTCATAGGCACTGGTTTCAGCGCCTAACCTGCCGATGCTCGGTCCAGCCACCGTTTCGTAGGCAACATTTTTGGTTCTATGCTTCCGCTTTCCTTGTCTTTTTCGCGCGTGGCGCGTTTACTTGTAAAGGCTTCGACATTTTGCGCCTTCTTCTTCAATAAAAAGTTTGTTCTTCCAAATATATATATATATATATATATATATATATATATATATATATATATATATATATATATACGTGTGTGTGTGTGCGTGTAAAACAAAAAGTGTCACGACCCGGTCCCAATTTCTTGGGTAGAATCGGATCATGCCCAGCCTGCACCGTTGTTGAGACGACGGCAGTAAGCTGTATCACTCATGCAGGTAATCAACAACACAGACTAATTGCCACAACTTTAATATTTCGATAATTAAAATTTGTCCAAAAAAATTACAACTGATAATAAAAATAATCTTTTCAAACAACAACTGAAAATAGAAAAAAAATGACAACAGCTAAAGATAGACTCGTCATCTCCAAGTCCAGCCTCATCTGGTAGCACAGCTGGATACGACTCAGGATCATAATAACTACTAATCAGTAGCTCTGCATCATCAATAGGACCTAAAAATATAGTCTCCAGTCAGGAGGGAGCAAAGTACAATTCATGATATTTTAATAATTGAAATAATAATGGAGTTATGCATTTTTAAACAATTTGAAGTAAATAGTTTTTTCCAGCAGTTAAAATATTATGATGTGAATAGGCAATGAATATGACCGGATTGGGTTGTACAGTTGTATCCTATTGATACGATATGGCTTATCCCCGTGTGTATGAGGGGTAAGATAACACAGTCATTATACTATTTTGGATGTGGTCATACTCATTACACTACTCCCCCAGTACCGAACAGTTAAACAGTCAATGCTCTCAGAGAGAGTTCCGTGTTGCATCGTGGTTTAAACTTGCAATAAAACAATTACTAAATAATTGTAATCTACCACAAAATGTACTTGCCTTTGATTATGACTGGATTTTGAAATGTTTACGGGATTGAATTCAGACTTGACCTCGAAATCCTACAATCGAGAAGTCTGCCTTAGATTTCCAAAATTGCCATGCTAAATGTGCTAGTTACAATCTATAAATTTGTCCTAGTCAATTTTAATCTTTATTATACTAACACAAACAAAACTCGATTATCTAATGCGTTACATTTAATTATGATGGAAAGATCAATTTATATTTAATTTTGAATTTTTTTTGTATTTGTCGATTTACTGGCAAAACTTGGTATTTTATAATTTATATAATAAAACTACATTTTTCTTTTAAATGAGAAAAACGTGAAACTTATTTAAATAATAACTTGTAATTTTTCCTAATTTATTTTAATGTGAGAAAACAATATTGATTTTCTATAAAATAGTTATTTTACTAATTTATGTGTTTACGTCAATCACAACCAGAAAAGAATAAAATTTTTAACTAACTTATTACAAAACCACAGAAAATAATAAAACTGGGCTTATGCCCTTTACAGACCATTTTACATGAATTTAAATAAGAAGAAAACTTGGTTAGTCTCTAAAAATTATCCTACAATTTAATTACAAAATAAAATAATAATTTAAATTAAATTGAATTAATTTACGAGTCTCAGATATTGGTCCAATCATCAAAAATAGCTAATGTCTCAACGTCCGGTAAAACCGGTTTTGTTTGAATTTAGCTAGGGCCCATGGACCGATACGGTCGTCGCCCAAAAATCCAATTTAATAAACCATTTCGAAAACCGATTTGAAATCCATTTATATAATTTTATAAAAATTTCGGCAGCATTCCCTCTATTTTCGGAATAACCCAAAACTGGGAAAATGCTCCAACAATACACAAATAATATCCCAACCAGGGAATTAACCCATGAAATTATTTCCACCATAATATTAAAACCCAAAAATATATACACAACCTATTTCCGGTATTCGGTAAACCGAAATTAACAAGAACCCGAAAATACCATAAAACCAATTCACAGAAATGCTTCCGAAAATTATTCGAAAAACCTGAATTGATAATCGGAAAACCCGAAACTACTTGGAAATTCCAGAAGCACAGAAACAATCAAAGAAAAATAAGCCACAAAACCATTTCCGAAAGGAATTGGAAAATCAAACAAACCTACAAAAATATTCCAAAAACTCGCAGAATGTTTTCGAAAGTATTTTGGAAAATCCGAAAATGTCTCGCTTACCGAATTCCCGGGGAATTCGTGGGCCAAATTCATCACAGATTATAAAGATGGAAAAGGGGCAACGGAAATATACCAGAAATTGCTCGGCTAGAGCTCTCAGGTGAATTTTAGAGAAAAAGAACTCCGCGGATAGCGTCTCGGGCTCGGGTCAGCGCCTTGCTGGGGTTCGACTGCGTGTACAGCACCCGAGCTCGGAAAAGACAGCAGCGGGGTGACACGAAGTGATGCGGGACAGGCTGATCGGATGGCTGCGACGGCAGGAAGGCCGCACGGGGAGCCGGCGGGGTCGGGCGCGCACGGCCTCAGGGAAACGGCGATAGGGGCTTGGTCACCGATGGGGCACCGGCCTCTGGAGGGTGGCGTCGGGCAGGGGTCGGCCGGGAGAGGTGCAGTCGGCTAGGTTAGGGCTAGGGATTGATTTGGGGAAAGAGATGAAGTGAGTGATAGAGAATGGAGAGATGGGGAAGAGGGATATATATATAAGAAGTGAGCGGGGGTTACCGGAAACCAAGGTTCGCCGGCCGGTCGAAAGTCGGAACGGATGGGTCGCGGCGGTTTCGGAAAGGGTCGGCCAAGAGTCACCGAAAGAAACCAACAAAAGAGGATGTTTTAAAGTCTCACTCTTCCTCTAAAGTATTAAAGAGTTTTTATTTGGTGAAAAATTCTAAGTGTTGGGTTAAGGATTAAAACCAATGGGCTTGGGTTTCATGGGCTTGGTGGGTTATACTAATGGGTTCAAAAGAATGGCTTCTCTTAAGGGTTGGGCTAACAAGAATTGGTCTCCAATATTTGGGCTAAACAAAAGTAGTGGGCTAAAAGAAAATAATAGGGAAAGGCTTTGAAAATTATAAATAATTTTTCTTTAGAAAAATATAATTAAATATTTTTAGTTTCAAATTGGGTTCGGGTCTGAGCCAGAAAATCAAAATCCAAGTTATTAATTTTCAAAAGTATATATTTTTTTCTATTAAATAATTTGAAAAACTAACTGGCAAACACACACTAATAAAATTTAAAATGTAACTAGAAAATTGCGGGTTTCACAACCTTCCCTCCTTAGAAAATTTCGTCCTCAAAATTTAAAGGATAGGGTTAGGAATTACCTCAGGTCTCAAACAAGTACGGGTACTGCTCCCGCATCTCATCTTCTCGCTCTCAGGTAGACTCGCCTGGGGAATCGTGTCTCCATATAACTCTGACTATGGGAGTCACCGAAGTCCTGGTCCTCTTCTCGCCCCTGTCCAAAATCGCCACAGGCTTCTCTGGTACTGTAAGACTGGGTCCAATCTCCACCTCCGAATGGTCCAAGATGTGACTCGGATCCGGGATGTAGCGTCTGAGCTGCAAAACGTGGAAGATATTGTGTACGCCCTCAAGATTAGCTGGAGAGCTAACCGATACGCTACTTCACCAATTCGGCTCAAAACTTCAAATGGTCCGATATATCTGGGACTCAGCTTCCCAGCTCTGCCAAATCGGATAGTTCCTCTGGTAGGAGAAATCTTCACAAAGACACTATCTCTTTCTTCAAACTCCAGTGGTCGACGACTGCTATCTGCCCAATGCTTCTGCCTGTCTTGGGCGATCCTGAGCTTGTCTCTAATCACTCTCACCTTCTCTGATGCGTCAGTCACCATTTCAGGTCCAAGCAGTACTCTTTTTCCTACGTCGTCCCAAGAAAGTGGAGTGCGGCAACGACGTCCATAAAGAGCTTCAAATGGTGTCATTCCAATGCTAGCTTGGTAACTGTTGTTGTAAGAGAATTCCACTAAATGTAAGTGATCTTCCCAAGACCCTCCAAATTCCAAGACGCAAGATCTCAGCATGTCCTCTAGCGTCTGGATGGTTCTCTCCGATTGTCCGTCAGTTTAGGGATGGTAGGCTGTGCTGAACTTCAGTTTTGTTCCCAAGCTGTCATGCAAACTCTTCCAAAAATGAGAGGTAAATCTAGTGTCTCTGTCAGATACAATACTTATCGGAACTCCATGAATCCGGTAGATGTACCGCATGTACAGTGCCGCCAACTTCTCGGTGGATAAACCAACCTTGAAGGGGATAAAGTGAGCTGACTTAGTCAGTCGGTCCACAATAACCCAAATTGCGTCCTTCCCTTCTTGGGATCGAGGCAATCCCGACACAAAGTCCATTGTTATATGCTTCCACTTCCACTCCGGAATGTCCAGCGGTTGTAGAAGTCCTACGGTTCTCTGTCTGCTAGCCTTCACTTATTGATAAATCAAGTATCTAGCCACAAATCTGGATACATTCTTCTTTATTCTATACCACCAAACAATGGTACGCATATCCCGATACATCTTATTAGATCCAGGATGTATGGAATACTGCGACTGGTGCACTTCTTGTATCAGCTCATTCCTCAGTTCGCCAGATGGTACACACAGCCTTGTACCATTATTTAATGCTCCATCACTAGCAATAGAGAATCCTTCAAGTGTTTCTGCCAGCACTTCATCTCTGAGTTTGCAAAGCGTCTCGTCTTGGAATTACGTCTCCTTGATTTTGTCCATCAGACTTGAACGCAATTGCAACTGCATCATGGTTGAGTCAGCTCCAGGTACAATAGCTTCTCGCCCTAGTTCCTTCATCTTTTCCTCAGGCAGTACAATCTCTAGACCAAGCTACTCTATGTCCTCCAACAAGTGCTCCTCCTTGGTTTAAAACATCGCCACTGGGTATTGACTAAGTGCATCTGCAACCACATTAGCCTTACCCGGATGGTACTGCAGGTCGATGTCAAAATCTTTCATTAGCTCCAACCATCTTCTTTGTCTCATGTTCAACTCCTTCTGAGTGAAAACATATTTCAGACTTTTGTGGTCTGTATATATTTCCACTCTCTCTCCATAGAGATAATGCTTCTATAGCTTTAAAACAAAGATGACTGCAGCAAGCTCCAGATCATGTGTGGGATAGTTCTTCTCATGAGTCCGTAATTGCCTAGATACGTAAGCAATTACTTTTCCATGTTGTTGAAGAATGCAACCCAGTCCTTTTCCAGAGGCATTGCTGTATATTGAGAAACCTCCGGTACCTGCGGGTAGCGCAAGTATCGGTGTTGTTGTAAGTCTCTTCTTCAGTTCCTCAAACGATGCCTGGCAAGCTTCCGTCCAGATGAACTCTTTATTCTTTCGGGTGAGCTTCGTCATCGGTTCAGCAATCTTGGCAAAATCCTTCACAAACTTTCGGTAGTAGCTAGCCAAGCCCAAGAAACTTCTGATTTCAGCAACTGAGCTTGGGGTAGACCACTTCTCAACAGCAGCTATCTTCTTAGGGTCCACCGAAATTCCTTCTTCTGTGACAACATGGCCAAGAAAATCTACCTTGTCTAGAAATAATTCACATTTGGATAGCTTACCATATAACTTCTCTTTCCTCAAAGTTCCTAGAACTTTCCTGAGGTGCTCTTCATGCTCTTCGTCAGTCTTCGAGTAGATCAGGATGTCATCGATGAAGACAACGACAAATTGATCTAGGTATTCATGGAAAACCTTATTCATAAGGTTCATGAATACAGCAGGAGCATTCGTCAGTCCAAACGACATGATCAAAAATTCAAACTGCCCATACTTGGTGTTGAACGCCGTCTTGGAAATGTCCTCCTTTCTTACCTTGATCTGATGGTAGCCGGATCTGAGATCTATCTTCGAGAACACCTTGGCTCCACTGAGTTGATCAAACAAGTCATCGATCCGGGACAGAGGGTACTTGTTTTTGATGGTGATATTATTCAGCGCCTGGTAGTCGATGCACATTCGTACAGTTCCGTCCTTCTTGGAAACAAACAAGACAGGTGTTCCCCAGGGTGAAGCTCTACCTCGGATAAATCCCAAAGCTTTCAGTTCATTGATCTGATCCTTCATCTCCTTGGCCTTCTTCGGGTTGACTCTGTAGCATCCCTTAGAAATAGAAGAAGAGCCGGGTACTAGGTCAATGGTGAACTCTGTCTCGATCTGGTGGTAACCCGGAAAGACTATCAGGCAAGACATCTATAAATTCTGCTATGATAGGATGGGGCGGTCCGGGTTCTTCTGTGATAGAGGTATAGGTAACACACTCCATATCCTCCGGAGTTCGAGAGATTTCAAACTCCGGCTCTCCAGGTGGGCTGAAGACTACACATACTCTGTGACAGTCTAACAGCGTATGCTACTAATTCAACCAATCCATCCCTAGGACTACATCATAGTTGGGTAAGGGCATCACAAGCAAAGGTGCTATGAACTGGTGGCCTGATATGGTGATAGGGCAGTTACAAGTCACAGTGATGGGTAGGGGTCCTCCACCGGTCATGACTCTACATATCTTCTTGCTAAAGCCCGTAACTGGTGGCCTGATATGGTGATAAGGCAGGATAGGAATGCACATAAATGAAACCTGCAATGACATCAGCTGTAGGTTTCTGCTCTGGTTCTTGTTCCTCTGCTGTTAGGAAAAAAGCTTGCCCAGTCTTCTGTTGATGCTGCCCAAATTGTTGCTGAGTGGGGAGAGGACCTTTTTGTTGAGTTGCTCCAGTCCGGTGGATCGACGAAGGACAGTCCTTCACTTGGTGGGTGGCAGACCCACAGACTAGGCAGTGTCCTAGCCTCTTCCTGTAGATGTTCGACTGATGCCCTGGTCTCTTACAAAACTCACAGACAAGGATCTGTCTCTGAGGTGCTCTATCATTGTTCCTTACTTGTTGGTACTGGTGGTCGTGGTGAGGAGGCTGGTTGTTATTGTTGTTGTTGTTGGGCTTCTTCTGATTACCCTGAAAGTTGTTAGTTTCAGGATAATCTCTCTTTGAGCGAGCTGGTTGACTCTTCTCTATATCTTGAGCTCGCTCCGGGATCCTTTCATAAGTCTTAGCACCGCCTAAGATCACATGGGTGCGAATCTCCTCTCTCAGCCCATATCTGAACCTTTCAGCACGGTCATCAGGGTCAGCTACCAAGTTCTTGGCAAAATGGCTTAGTTGGCCGAATTCTGCTGCATATTCTTCAACAGTCATATTTTCTTACTTCAAGTTCTAAAATTGCCTCTCCATCTTCTGCAACTCTGATGTTGGGAAGAACTTTCTCTGGAACAATCTCTTGAAGGTGTCCCAGTCAAGCTACTTATCCTGGAGTCGGGGTTCATTTCGATACCAGGTGCTTGCTACACTTTGCAATTGGAGAACTACTGCTTCGGCCTTGAGGTCTTCTGGAAGTCGAGCGTCGCTCAGGAGACGCTCTATGCTATCGAGCCATTTATCAGCATAGACGATTCCCTCGGTTCCCTTGAAGGGTCTAGGGTTCTGCTTCTTGAAACTCTCAATATCGCCCACCTTGGTAATATGATCCTTATTAATTTAAATGGCCTTAATGTTTTATAAATTAATCCCTTAGAAATATGTTTACCTTGGCAGGCCTTGGTTCAAGTTGAGCTGCTTCTTGTCTTTCCAGAGCAGTCATAGCCACGTTATGAGCATTCTCCATGCTTTTTCTCATAATCGCGGTTTGCTCTTGATGAGCTTCCGTTTGAGCTCTCTGGGATTCTAGCACTCCTCGTAGCAGACCTATGAGATCGATGGGGTCCACATGCACCGGTGGGGCAGTTGGAGGAGGTATTACCACAGGGGGCTGCATCTCTGTCTGGGAAGATGATGGATCCGCCGTTGTATTATGGGGACGGTCGGCCAGCTGCCGAGGTGTAGGATCCGGACTTGATTGGAGAGGTAGGGAATGATAGGGTGAAGATACCCCATCGCCAGCAGGATTGATGGCCATATTCTAGAAGGTTTAGGATATAAACATAAGCAAGGTAGCCTACCAGTCTATAATTAAACAAAAATATTTATTTATAATATATTTCGGTCCTATGTTGTGACAAATCAATGTTCTAGTGTTCTAAATATTTCTAGATATGTTTTCCTAAGTCGTTGATCAGACCTGCATGGGCCACCACTAAAAATATGTCACGATCCGGTCCCAATTTCTTGGGTCGAATCGAATCATGCCCAGCCTGCACCGTTGTTGAGACGGCGGCAGTAAGCTGTATAACTCATACAGGTAATCAACAACACAGACTAATTGCCACAACTTTAATATTCCGATAATTAAAACTTGTCCAACAAAATTATTATAAAACCCCTTATAATTTAAAGGAATATTTAAATTATTTTTGGATTTTATTTAATTCTAATTTATTTTTATCTTATTTATATTATATAAAAGGACTATAGCCATGGTTGAGTTTGGATATGCAAGACGACTAGAAAGTATGGCATGCCTAGCGTAGTCGAGTACTTTAACTAGTATGCTAGCCATGTTAGGAATGCCATGGTCATATTATAATCTCTTGCATGTTAACCATTCAAATTATGGCACAAGTTATATTTTTATTTAATTAATTAGTTAAGAAAGCCTTTATGACTTTTTATGAGACCCAGTTGCACCAAACCTTCCCAAACCTCTTCCAAGCCAAACCCAACCCTATGTAGGCATGTCGGGCATTAATAAATATTAATAATTATATTTATTTGTATTTAATTCAGATTTTGTAGTATAATTACATAGATGGAATTAAATAGTTCTATATTAGGAAACCCCTTTTTAAATCCTCAATCCAATCAACTTGCCAACTAACCAAACAAGCAAATCATGCCAAGTGGACCCCCACCATGATAATTTTGGCCAAGCAACCCCCCATGGCCTAATGCATCAAATTAAATAGGATTTAAATCCTAGATTGCTTAAAATTTATTTAAGGATATGTTTAAATATGCCAACTTATCCCAAACCTTAACCAAATCCAAATCTTTCTCTCCCTCACCTTTGGCCGACCAAAACCCCACTCCCTCTCCATTATTTCAGCAGAAACAAACTCCCTATAACATCTATACATCATCTCCTCCATTGCACATCTCTCCATCCTTCACAAAAACTTATCTCCTCCACCATACATTCCCGAAACCCCTCAAAACAAACCCTAAAAACTCCATCTCCCCCATCCAATCCTTTATAGCCATTATCAACTCTCCCATACTCACCAAGAGAGGATTAGCAAGCGAGAATAGCGTAAAAGATTGGAGCTTTGGAGAAGAGAAGTCATCATCACCCTTTCTAGCGAGGATCTTTGGTAAAAACCCAAATCTTTTCTTCTAAAAACCTTTGCTAAAATTATATAGGAAAATATGTTATTAATTCTGTAGAAATCATATTTTGATAGATTTTGTTAGGTATAATCATCCATAAAGGTTTCATGAAATATATGCGTAATATTCATGTGTCAGTAGGATCAAATTAACCCCATTGTAAAGAAACTATGAGTTATTGGTGCCTATTTTCAAAACTGAATTTTATGTATGTTTATATACATAAATTAGGAATTTTAAGTATTTTTTCACGATTTTAGCAACTCAAATCTGGTCGAGAAAATTATAGGTGAAAACTAGCTTATTTCGGGTAACCGACTGACCTAGAATGTCCCAAACTTGTAGTATAACTCAACCTTTGTACCTCTGATATTATTCTATGAAATAAATTATTTTATTGCTGTTTAAAATATATTTTTGGTTATTTTAGCAATTTTGAGTCATTAACTATGTTCCGGGCGAGTTTTGGTAGACTAGCTGACTTATTAATCAACTAGTCATAAATGTCTTTAGGAATATTAATTCTAGAATTTTAGAGATAAATCTATAGAAAATTAGTTTAAACATTATTTTTATGATTTGTATATGATTTTTAAGTATGTTATTGAATTAGGGGCATAACCGACTAATTAAAAGTTAGAAACCCTAAAACTGTGTTTCGATGTCTCGTGGAACCTGTGTGTGATTGCATGGATCTAAATGGTTCTACGAGAGATTGAATATAATTTTAACACATTACTTTGACTAATTAAGTCATATCGTAAGTTTCATAAGTAGTGACTTAATTTAGTTAATTAATTATCTAGGAACGTCGGATTCCGGAGGCGTGGACGCGGGAGCGGCGTTTCATATTTACAGCACGGAATCAGGCAAGACACCTTGCCTTTACTGTTTAATTTCTTGCTCAATATCATGCATGCTTTTTCTTTATGTTGTTCTTTCATAATATATATAGATGCAAATTATTATACTTTATGCAATTGGCTTAGAGTTAAGGGACCACCGTATGTTTAGTGCATCTCATAAACTGTCACGATGTGCCACGGATTGTGTGTGAGTTGTGAGTCGCATATAGATGCGGACTTGCGTGCTGACTGATCATTGGTTCGCACAGGCCGTGCGTTAGGATATAACTGCAAATAGATTTGTGTAGAAGACTTGGCAGTTATTAAGGATTAAACAGTGTCGTGGAGACGACGCATGGATAGTATCATTGGGAGGAGGGGACAGTTATTAGCGTAGGGGCTACATTTTATTTTTACACACATTTTGGGCTGAGGGTGACTCTTATGAGCACTACCTTCTGCCCAAGGCCGATAGTGACTCGGATGAGCGCTACTTACTACCACTCTTTATTTACTCTGCTGAGCCTACAGCCCCTGCGTAGAACGTTGTCCTCAAAGTGCATATCACATAGAATAGTTAGGAACCTTTACTCGTGCATACTTTTCTGTTGAGCTTTATTATTCATTTTTTTGGCATGATATTATGTGTCTTGTTACGTCCCTCTGAGGACCTAGTTATCTCTCCAGGTGTGTCTTGTGATTTCTACAGGTGCTCTAGCTAAGGCCATGACATGCGCTCTATTCTTCGAGATATTGCTTTTTGGATCGTCATCTCCTTCGCTCGACCAATTATTATCTTGTACAATTTTACCTTATTTAAATTAGTTGGTAGTAGATTTGTCTCCGCCCAACGATTGTATACATGACAAACTCAAAGTTGCTTTTATATTATTATTTATCTTTGTGGATGAGATTTAGTGTCTTGGCTTTCTATATTTTACTGCTTATGTATACATACGAGCCGTATATTTACTCGTATGATTACAGATGGCATAATACGTATCTAGTCTCAAGTATTTGGGACTGGGGCATTACATGTTTTTGTGGTGGCCCATGCAGGTCGAGTTTGTCATATCGGTTACGCTACTGTGCCGATGCGAACCTGCATATAAGATTAGGATATAGGAATCTCATCCACAAGCTTGACTTCCTCCATCAATTCCAAATCTCGAACTCTCGTCCGATTATCTTAACTTCCTTCTGCTTGATTCCTTTCACTACAAATCTTCTTTCGTGCTGAATAGAGAGGTTAGGAGATAATTCATACGAGTATACATGTTATATTCCTCAATTACTCCATTAGTTGACTTCATAAGTTGAGTAGTATGACTACAACCTACCACCCGTATCCTTTTAACCTATTATTAAAGTGTAACCGAGTGATAATAAATATATGCTAGTGTAGGAGAGATGTTTACCTAGAATATAGAGATTTCGTAGCCCATACCCATTGGTCAACTAAGGCCTGATACAAGAACCAGTAGGACGACTGTATACGCAAGCACACCGGATAAGACTTAGATCCTTGTGAAACTCGAACTATTTATTACTGCTTTTAACGTATTCTCCCGTACTTATACTTTAAACTACCATGAATAATGACGCTATTTATAGCCTAGTTTTGCAAGCTTATTCTTTGTCGAGCTTGTTCAGGACATATGTATACTGGGGACGCCCACAAGCATATCGTCTAATTAGAATCAATGTATTATGGTCTGATCAACCATAGTGCACTTGGTTCGCTCTTTATATGATTATCCCACATGGATTGAGATATAGAGGTACCTAGGATCTCATCCGCGACTGCATTGACAATTCCTCTTGAATTACACATTCGCTTTTGAATTATGTAACTGTATTCAATGACATCTTTCTTGAACTCTTTATTGCTTTTGTCTTTCATTGATTGGAAGGACGAACGCTCGTATTTGATAGATAAATACAGAGTATCCCCATGGCCATGGTTGTTATATGCACAAGTATAGCAACCATCGGCCAAGCCATATAACTACAACCTTGCCTAAAGTTGCTCGTCATTCCTTCGACCCTAATAGTAATATCGTAACCTTCTAGTCATTTGAGCTTGAAAGATGAGTAAGATCTTACCCTTGGGTAAACCACACACCTATGAGACTATCTAATCTCTAGGAATCATTTATTGTGAGTCTCCAAATATTCATCTTGATTCTTGACTTAACTAGCAACCCGTATGCCTTAACTCAAACCTTACTTGACTAGGCCCCCACAGTTTAGACAAACAAGAATAGACCAAAATAAGGACAAGCATTGCAAGGACCATGGTAGACACCCATTCCAAGATTAGAGATTCAGCAGATGTTACTTTAGGTACAAAATTCTATTATCGAAGTAGTGACATAATATTAGAACAACACAATCACCAGCTTAGCCAAAATCTGTAGCATGATGCCCCGTCATTATGTTGTATTAGTAATCAACAAGTGATGCATGAGCACTACATTTAGTACCTCTAGAACGCTTGTGACTATAGTCTGGCAGGTTTGACACAAATAGAAATTCACGACTTAGTAGTTAGGGATCTTTCCCATGACGTGCTTTAGAGTTCGTTATTCCACCGATAGACTCTCGTATACCATGGACAAGCGGGTCATTCCATCTTATCGACTCAGGTACCACTGTACGCGATCATTTCCATTTATTAGGACTCGGGGTACAATCCTCGAAACTGATTTACAACTACCCTATCATGTTATCGATCATATCGTGACTTATTATTACCAAATGTCATGGTACGATATCGCGACTCAAATATTCCTAACCTCATTATTCCTAAAACCATATCCTAGTCTCTAGAATGAATAGATTGTAAGCCATTCTTACTTTTAGGAATTTGGGAATCACCGATTGATTGAGGTAAATTGGTTCTCAATAGGATGATAAATTAGTGACACGTAAACTCCCACTTTCTTTTAGATCTTTTGGTGTCTCTTACCGTGACTTTGATATTTGAAGTGTAATACTAGCTGTTACCTTCCAACAAAATTTATGTTCAAAACTAAAACGAGTCCACTTTCAAGTAGACATATCATATCCCACACAAACACATCTCCTTGGACTCTATTATTATGATACGACTTTCAGGTCAAAAGGTACTAGCGATAACCCTTACCATAATACTGATGTACTTTCGGACTGCAGTTAGAGATCCAACCTTGACTCAAATCTTTTGGTCCAATATATGGTTGTGATCTACTCGAAGCCCTCTACGCACATGCTACTAGTGTGCCACTCAATAGAGGCCTTATGTGCTACTTAAACACAAAAGTCATGGAAGGCGCATCTTACGACTTACAGAACCTATTCTACCAACCTGACGAGAAATTTGCCCAACCACTTGAATTTGAACCTATTCTAAATTACCCTAACCTAATAGGGAT
The DNA here is from genome assembly GCA_029216955.1 of Iris pallida. Taxonomy (NCBI): domain Eukaryota; kingdom Viridiplantae; phylum Streptophyta; class Magnoliopsida; order Asparagales; family Iridaceae; genus Iris; species Iris pallida. The sequence continues at coordinate 14,119,086 of JANAVB010033616.1, forward strand.
GGTTTAAAATTCTACAAAATTTTGTCCAGCCACTATAGATTAAAATCTAAAGTTCATGCAATCAAAGATTAAAGTCCAATTAGGGAACCTATTGAGACTCAGTTAAACCCATCATAGCCCATCGCCATATTGGTACTATAAAACCAAACTTGATGAAATAGGCGCTCACCCCTGTTATGTAGGTCCCACCTCTTGGCTCACTAATTCTCCTTACATAGATTTTGTAACTGCATCTCTTCGTAGCCTATGTTATGCATCTCTCGGTACCAACTTGCTTCCAGATATACTTGACCAAGACCTCTCATACCGTCTTGACCAAACATAATTAATATATGGGCCATATTAAATAGATAATACCTAGACTTCCTATAGGGTCTGTGACTATGATTGGAAATACCTCATACTTCTTATACCTCCTTGAAATTTGACCTTCTTAGAAGCCCTATTACTGTGCTTTCCCCGATTAACTAACATCTATAAGTTGGGTAGAACATTGAACTTATTATACTCTACCTCTTAGAATGGGATTACAATAGTGACCGTTCTTTCTTTGTATGGAATTTATGAAACAATATTTTATTTTGCATTTTATATCCCTTTGCTCGTGCGTTTAGATAACTACGGTAACAGATTGTAACCTAAATTCTTCAAGTCAATCATAGAATCATTTTTGTTTAAATCAAAGCAATTTTTTTTGAGGCAAATAGATCGTAAGCCTCTCTAAGGAACATAAGATTTTGGAATTAACAAGTGGTTGGAAATGATTGGTTCCAATTAGACTAATAATTCAATGGTTTATAACATCGACCCATATTCACATCATGTGATACCCTCGACAGTGATTTTGATAACTGAAGCACAACGCTAGCCTTTTTATTTCGACAAAGTTCACACTCACGAACTAGACTAGTCATGTTACTTATATGACATACCTGTCCTACGCAAAAGAACTTTCTAGTGCTCCATTTGAAAATTACACCACGTGTATGACACATTGTTTCCTCAAAACAAACCATAGAGACCAAAATTCGACCTATTCGATTTCATCCATACAAATATCGACCCATTCCCTTAACTAAACTGAATACTTAAGATCTATGTAAGATGCACACCTATGACGTATGCCTTCCAACAAGCAAGCGCATGCCTCCTATACAACACCAAACATCAGCCCACACATATTAGTCATTTTGACTTAGAGTTTTCAAAACACTTGCCTAATTATATTATATAGCCTGGGTTCTTTAATTATCATCGATTCTCATCACTTGGCCATAAATTCTTTTTCCCTAAGTTTTCAAGCTTACTTCTTAGTTTCCCATGTTAGACGTAGAACGAATCCTTCTGAACCGACACACCTTAGTATATTCCATTAAGAGGTCGCTACCAACTTGTCAGAAGCATGACCCCTAGAGTGACAATGTTTGATTATAGTAACTTTTTTATAGTTGTTATTGACCAAGAACGTTATAGTATTATCGAGGCTCACTTAGAATCCAAGACTGTGGTCAGAAGTGTCCATTATTCTCGTGCCCCTCCCTAGAAATTGTCCTCCTCAAGGTCTTGTAATGACGATGATCTTTACAGGTGGCCAACTTCTATAAGTTGGGTAGAGTCTGGAAGGAAGCATAACCCATCTTGTAGAATATGAGGTCAATTGGGATTCCTATGACAACCACCCGTCCATCCTTTCAAAAATTGAGCTATGATTTGACGTACCTACTCTTCCTCCGTATAGAATCTCGCAATTCTTGATATTATGATTATTTTTAATTTCGAGGACGAAATTGTCATAAGTTGGGTAGGATGTAAAACCCCTTATAATTTAAAGGAATATTTAAATTATTTTTGGATTTTATTTAATTCTAATTTATTTTTATCTTATTTATATTATATAAAAGGACTATAGCCATGGTTGAGTTTGGATATGCAAGACGACCAGAAAGTATGGCATGCCTAGCGTAGTCGAGTGCTTTAACTAGTATGCTAGCCATGTTAGGAATGCCATGGTCATATTGTAATCTCTTGCATGTTAACCATTCAAATTATGGCACAAGTTATATTTTTATTTAATTAATTAGTTAAGAAAGCCTTTATGACGTTTTATGAGACCCAGTTGCACCAAACCTTCCCAAACCTCTTCCAAGCCAAACCCAACCCAATTTAGACATATTGGGCATTAATAAATATTAATAATTACATTTATTTGTATTTAATTCAGATTTTGTAGTATAATTACATAAATAGAATTAAATAGTTCTATATTAGAAAACCCATTTTTAAATCCTCAATCCAATCAACTTGCCAACTAACCAAACAAGCAAATCATGCCAAGTGGACCCCCACCAAGATAATTTCGGCCAAGCAACCCCCCCATGGCCTAATGCATCAAATTAAATAGGATTTAAATCCTAGATTGCTTAAAATTCATTTAAGGATATGTTTAAATATACCAACTTATCCCAAACCTTGACCAAATCCAAATCTTTCTCTCCTTCACCTTTGGCCGACCAAAACCCCTCTCCCTCTCCATAATTTCAGCAGAAACAAACTCTCTATAACATCTATACATCATCTTCTCCATTGCACATCTCTTCATCCTTCACAAAAACTCATCTCCTCCACCATACATCCCCGAAACCCCTCAAAACAAACCCTAAAAACTCCATCTCCCCCATCCAATCCTCTATAGACATTATCAACTCTCCTATACTCACCGAGAGAGGATATCAAGCGAGAATAGGGGAAAAGATTGGAGCTTTGGTGAAGAGAAGTCATCATCACCCTTTCTAGCGAGGATCTTTGGTAAAAACCTAAATCTTTTCTTCTAAAAACCTTTGCTAAAATTCTATAGAAAAATATGTTATTAATTCTATAAAAATCATATTTTGATATATTATGTTAGGTATAATCATCCATAAAGGTTTCATAAAATATATGTGTAATATTCATGTGTGAGTAGGATCAAATTAACCCAATTGTAAAGAAACTATGAGTTATTTGTGCCTATTTTCAAAACTGAATTTTATGTATGTTCATATACGTAAATTATGATTTTTAAGTATTTTTTCACGATTTTAGCAACTCAAATCTGGTCGAGAAAATTATAGGTCAAAACTAGCTAATTTTGGGTAACCGTCGGACCTAGAATGTCCCAAACTTGTAGTATAACTCAACCCTTGTACCTTTGATATTATTCTATGAAAAAAATTATTTTATTGCTGTTTAAAATATATTTTTGGTTATTTTAGCAATTTTGAGTCATTAACTATGTTCCGGGCGAGTTTTGGTAGACTAGATGACTTATTAATCAACTAGTCATAAATGTCTTTAGAAATATTAATTCTAGAATTTTAGAGATAAATCTGTAGAAAATTAGTTTAAATATTATTTTTATGTTTTTTATATAATTTTTAAGTATGTTATTGAAGTAGGGACATAACCGACTAATTAAAAGTTAGAAACCCTAAAACTGTGTTTCGATGTCTCGTGGAACCTGTGTGTGATTGTATGGATCTAAATGGTTCCACGAGAGATTGAATATAATTTTTAACACATTACTTTGACTAATTAAGTCGTATCGTAAGTTTCATAAGTAGTGACTTAATTTAGTTAATTAATTATCTAGGAACGTCAGATTCCGGAGGCGTGGACGCGGGAGCGGCGTTTCATATTTACAGCACAGAATCAGGCAAGACACCTTGCCTTTACTGTTTAATTTCTTGCTCAATATCATGCATGCTTTTTTTTTATGTTGTTCTTTCAAAATATATATAGATTCAAATTATTATACTTTATGCAATTGACTTAGAGTTAAGGGACCACCGTATGTTTAGTGTATCTCATAAACTGTCACAATGTGCCACGGATTGTGTGTGAGTTGTGAGTCGCATATAGATGCGGACTTGCATGCTGATTGATCATTGGTGCGTACAGGCCATGCGTTCGTATATAACTGCTAATAGATTTGTGTAGAAGACTTGGCAGTTATTAAGGATTAAACAGTGTCGTGGAGACGACGCATGGATAGTACCATTGGGGGGAGGGGACAGTTATTAGCGTAGGGGCAATATTTTATTTTTACACACATTTTGGGCTGAGGGTGACTCTTATGAGCACTACCTTCTGCCCAAGGCCGATAGTGACTCGGATGAGCGCTACTTACTGCCACTCTTTATTTACTCTGCTGAGCCTACAGCCCCTGCGTAGAACGTTGTCCTCAAAGTGCATATCACATAGAATGGTTAGGAACCTTTACTCAAGCATACTTTTCTGTTGAGCTTTATTATTCAGTTTATTGGCATGATATTATGTGTCTTGTTACGTCCCTCTGAGGACCTGGTTATCTCTCCATGTGTGTCTTATGATTTCTGCAGGTGCTCTAGCTAAGGCCATGACTTGCGCTCTATTCTTCGAGATGTTGCTTTTTGGATCGTCATCTCCTTCGTTTGACCAATCATTATCTTTTACAATTTTTCCTTATTTAAATTAGTTGGTAGTAGATTTATCTCCGCCCAACGATTGTATACATGACAAACTCAAAGTTGCTTTTATATTATTATTTATCTTTGTGGATGAGATTTAGTGTCTTGGCTTTCTACCTTTTACAGCTTATGTATACATACGAGCCATATATTTACTCGTATAATTACAGCTGGCATGATACGTATCTAGTCTCAAGTATTTGGGACTGGGGCGTTACAATTACAACTGATAATAAAAATAGTCTTTTCAAACAACAACTGAAAATAGAAAAAAAATGACAACAGCTAAAAGATAGACTCGTCATCTCCAAGTCCAGCATCATCTGGTAGCACAGCTGGATACAACTCAGGATCATAATAACTACTAATCAGTAGCTCTGCATCATCAATAGGACCTAAAAATATAGTCTCTAGTCAGGAGGGAGCAAAGTACAATTCATGATATTTTAATAATTGAAATAATAATGGAGTTATGCATTTTTAAACAATTTGATGTAAATAGTTTTTTCCAGCAGTTAAAATATTGTGATGTGAATAGGCAATGAATATGACCTGATTGGGTTGTACAGTTGTATCCTATTGATACGATATGGCTTATTCCCGTGTGTATGAGGGGTAAGCTAACACAGTCATTATACTATTTTGGATGTGGTCATACTCATTACACTACTCCCCAAGTACCCAACCGTTAAATAGTCAATGCTCTCAGAGAGAGTTCCGTGTTGCATCGTAGTTTAAACTTGCAATAAAACAATTACTAAATATTTGTAATCTACCACAAAATGTACTTGCCTTTGCTTATGGCTGGATTTTGAAATATCTTCGGGATTGAATTCAGACTTGTCCTCGAAATCCTACAATCGAGAAGTCTGCCTTAGATTTCCAAAATTGCCATGCTAAATGTGCTAGTTACAATCTCTAAATTTGTCCTAGTCAATTTTAATCTTTATTATACTAAAACAAACAAAACTCGATTATCTAATGCGTTACATTTAATTATGATGGAAAGATCATTTTATATTTAATTTCGAAAAAAATTTGTATTTGTCGGTTTACTGGCAAAACTTAGTATTTTATAATTTATATAATAAAACTACATTTTTCTTTTAAATGAGAAAAACGTGAAACTTGCTTAAATAATAACTTGTAATTTTTCCTAATTTATTTTAATGTGAGAAAACAATATTGATTTTCTATAAAATAGTTATTTTACTAATTTATGTGTTTACGCCAATCACAACCAGAAAAGAATAAAAATTTTAACTAACTTATTACAAAACCACAGAAAATAATAAAACTGGGCTTATGCCCTTTACAGACCATTTTACACGAATTTAAATAAGAAGAAAACTTGGTTAGTCTCTAAAAATTATCCTACAATTTAATTACAAAATAAAATAATAATTTAAATTAAATTGAATTAATTTACGAGTCTCAGATATTGGTCCAATCTTTAAAAATAGCTAATGCCTCAACGCCCGGTAAAACCGGTTACGTTTGCATTTAGCTAAGGCCCATGGACCGATACGGTCGTCGCCCAAAAATCCAATTTAATAAACCATTTCGAAAACCGATTTGAAATCCATTTATATAATTTTATAAAAATTTTGGCAGCATTCCCTCTATTTTTGGAATAACCCAAAACTGGGAAAATGCTCCAACAATACACAAATAATATCCCAACCAGGGAATTAACCCATGAAATTATTTCCACCATAATATTAAAACCCGAAAATATATCCACAACCTATTTCCGGTATTCGGTAAACCGAAATTAACCAGAACCCGAAAATACCATAAAACCAATTCACAGAAATGCTTCCGAAAATTATTCGGAAAACCTGAATTGATAATCGGAAAACCCGAAACTCCTCGAAAATTCCAGAAGCACAGAAACACTCAAAGAAAAATAAGCCACAGAACCATTTCCGAAAGGAATTGGAAAATCAAACCAAACCTACAGAAATATTCCAAAAACTCGCAGAACATTTCCGAAAGTATTTTGGAAAATCCGAAAATGTCTCGCTTACCGAATTTTCGAGGAATTCGTGGACCAAATTCATCACAGACTATAAAGATGGAAACGGGGCAACGGAAATATACCAGAAATTGCTCGGCTAGAGCTCTCAGGTGAATTTTAGAGAGAAAGAACTCCGCGAACAGCGTCTCGGGCTCGGGTCAGCGTCTCACCGGGGTTCGGCTGCATGTACAGCACCCGAGCTCGGAAAAGACAGCAGCGGGGTGACACGGAGTGCTGCGGGACAGCTGATCGGATGGCTGCGGCGGCAGGGAGGCCGCACGGGGAGCCGGCGGGGTCGGGCGCGCACGGCCGCAGAAAAACGGCGGCAGGGGCTTGGTCGCCGGTGGGGCGCCATCCTCTGGAGGGTGGCGCCGGGCAGGGGTCTGCCGGGAGAGGTACGGTCGGCTAGGTTAGGGCTAGGGATTAATTTGGGGAAAGAGATGAAGTGAGTGATGGAGAATGGAGAGATAGGGAAGAGGGGTATATATATAAGAAGTGAGCGGGGGTTACCGGAAACCAAGGGTCGCCGGCCGGTCGGAAGTCGGAACGGAGGGGTCGCGGCGGTTTCGGGAAGGGTCGACCAAGAGTCACCGAAAGAAACCAACAGAAGAAGATGTTTTAAAGTCTCACTCTTCCTCTAAAGTATTAAAGAGTTTTTATTTGGTGAAAAATTCTAAGTGTTGGGTTAAGGATTAAAACCAATGGGCTTGGGTTTCATGGGCTTGGTGGGTTATACTAATGGGTTCAAAAGAATGGCTTCTCTTAAGGGTTGGGTTAACAAGACTTGGTCTCCAATATTTGGGCTAAACAAAAGTAGTGGGCTAAAAGAAAATAATAGGGAAAGGCTTTGAAAATTATAAATAATTTTTCTTTAGAAAAATATAACTAAATATTTTCAGTTTCAAATTGGGTTCGGGTCTGAGCCAGAAAATTAAAATCCACGTTATTAATTTTCAAAAGTATATATATTTTTTTCTATTAAATAATTTGAAAAACTAACTGGCAAACACACACTAATAAAATTTAAAATATAACTGGAAAATTGCGGGTTTCACAAAAAGAAAAACAAAAAGTAAACAAAAACTTTTTCCCCCAGCATAGCCCAATCCCAGCCCAAGCCAAAAATAATAACAAAAGCCCGACCCCCCTTTGGAAACAAACCAAACTCAAAAAATATTTATATATAGACCGACCGATAGAAAGAAGGGAAGCAAACCCTAACAAATCTCTCGACAAAAACCTCGCCACCTCCTCACAACTTCCCAGCGCCGCCCTGCAAGCTTTTTCGGCCTCATGCACATGCCGGAGAGCCACCCAGGGCTAGCCATACTGCACAGATCAGAGACAAAGCAGCAGCATTGGAAGCCACAAACCCCAACGTTGCAGTAAGTTTTCTCCCTCGTTTCTTCATCGATTTTTGAACCAATTAGTTCGTTGCAAACCCAAACTATACCTCTTCAAACCCAATAGATAGTTTCGAGTTAAATCGAAACGAAGTCGAGTTGAAATCGACCCTAAAGTTGGCGAAAAACCTATTCAAAAATAGGACATAAAACAGTCTATGTACCTACATTGGAAGATCGATTTTAGTCGGTCTAGTATAAGTTTGGAAATTGTACCTGAACAAATTTATAGACCATATGTAGTACTTTGAAACCCTTCTGGTAGTTTAAATTTACATTTACTATATTATATATTTTTGAATTCAAAGTTGGAAAAAAAGTTTTAAAAACCATAAATTCTTGGAAACCTCACCGAAACGGCGTGCGCCCCGACAAACCAGGCGACGTGGTCTCAATCCATGAGCATCAAAAGATGCGTATGAATGTTTTCGACGTGTGGGATTCGACGGAACTCAATTTTGTTGTGTGTGCGCGACAAAATCGAGACGTATCCATCGAGATATCTTGTATCGGCCTCCTTGCAAACTAGTCCATAACTTCATGCATGTTCGTTATCTCGAGATGAGACTTGTGCCAATAGGTTCGTATCGTTTCTCTGGTCATGTGTGCCAAATTTGGTCCGATTCTGAGATGGTCGACCGGAATACTATTTTGGCGGGTCCGCGACCCGATCCAACGGACAAATTGTGCACGGCCCACCATAATCCAACTTTGGACAAACGGTTGGATTGGTATCATCAAACCAGACCTATAGACATATAGTTTGACGACTTTAGAGACCGTAGATATTGGCATACTTTTTGGTGCAAAGCGGGTCCAACGGCGGACATCGTTTTGACTAAAAATTATTATTTTGCCCCTGTATCCAGAATTAGACTTATGGGTAGGCTATCCTAGCTAATTTGATTATTCTGAACACATTGGTAATATCTGTTTCAGCCTCCAAAGACTGTTGTGAGAGTTTGACTTTTGTGGTTCGTCGATTGACTGGATAATGTTGGTTCTACGTGCTACCACCAGGCAAGTATACATTGCCGAACTTGTACAGTATTTATATGTTTTTCTTCTTATTGTACTTCTTTTCACATGGTTGCATGTTCTCATATTGTACTTGGTATATCATCTAATGCTTCACTTGTTTTATAGAGTTACGTGCACATATAGGATATTATTTATTTCCTTTGCTTGTTTATTGATCTTCTACATGTTCACCGTGTCTTGTGATAGAGTTGTCAGTTCTATGCCAAGTTTCCTTGACTTGACTTGATATTGATTGATTGACTTGACTTGTGATATTCTATGGATTGGGAGTATCTTTCATTGTCAGTTTATAATATTTTACTTGACCTTGTATTCCTTTAGGAGAGAAGATTGACACTAGGATTGGCTATTCTCGATTGGGAGTATCTTGCATTATACTACAAGTAAGACATACTATAGATTGGAAGTATCTTGCATTATACTACAGTCTATAGGAGTTATTCGATTGATTGTTAGCCAAGTCTAGTATTATATTTCCATACGATATATCATTTCTTAGATGTTCATCTTGCACTGTTCTTATCTTCCATTCATATTATTTACTGTCATAGTAGTAGGCATGTTTTATGTATCTTGCTAGTCCCCTGAGGACCTGATGATCTCTTCAGGTAGTTGATTGCATGGAGGGAGTTAATTGATCATGACGATAGTTGATTACTTCAGATTTAGGTATCTTCCGCGATTACATATTTATATCAGTTATTTGCACTCTGTTTGTTAGCCTAGTTTTATAGACTCGTATTATTTCTTTGGAGCTAATCGGACATATATGCTAGTGGGCTGCAGACCTTGAACCATAATATTTATTCTTATTTTATATTCTTCTTGTGGATTGAGAGATAGTTTAACTTACCATATTAGACATGATACCCTATTCTGGACAGCATATACGTATTTGAGTCGGGTTGGAGTCCGCTTGATACGTAGCTGGCTTGCGCACGCGCTCGTATCACGAAAAGCGGGTGCGGGTCGTGATATGCTTCGCTCCAATCCTGACTGGATAAAATTTTTTAGAGGATCTAGAGGAATTATGTCCTGCCTATTATGGACCAGGTGTAGATAAGGGGTATCTGCAGGAGACCCAGGAAGAGCCTGCCAAGTAGAGGAGACACTAGTAGCGACCCATCTAGATTAGCTATTAGTACTGGATTTGTCTCTAGTTTCTGAGACTTGGATTGCTATTTTATTTGCGACATGTACTTATTGAGATTGGACTACTAGACTCTGTTGTGTATTTGACTTTGTTACTAGACTTCTCTATTTCATCATTTTATATCTTATATCATTTCATGCCAGTATCTTCCTTTAGTATCTATGATTGAGTATGAGATTCTAGATGTTATATTGTCCTTCGTTCGGAGATGTTATTACTATTGTCAGGTTATGATTTATATATTTCTTAGACTATTTGGACAACACAGTTGACCTAAACAGCGTTCAACCGCTGATGCTGCGGCGTAGGCTGGACGTACTGCGTACTCGTGTCCCTATACCGGGTACGGGTCGTGACACCAAGTATTTTGACCCAATATATGATTTTAATCTATTTTGAATATACAACAGACATGGCAATGGCGTCTCACTCAATTGAGTTCCCATGTGCTATTTATTTCCAAAGGGCAAACAAGACCTATTTAATAGACTTTCAGAACCTATTTTCGGCTCGAACAATTCTACCGGTCCAAAATTAGTCCAACAAGCTTTGGTCGAGCCTATTCTAGGTTGTCCTAACCTAGTAGATTCATTTTAGATTGATTTCTATCAATTAAAGTGCAATTAATATTGATTTAAATCAATATGGATAGCATCCAATGTTCCTTTCCAATTTAGGAAACCAAATCAAATCTTTTGGGATGCACCTATACATATATTTTGATTGGGCCATCAAAACCTTACCAAACTCAACCAAACCCTACCAAAACCACCCTCACATAAACCCTAACCCTTCCCTCTACAAAAACCTTATATATACCCAAATCTATAGTGGTCGCCACCCCTCTACAAACCCCCACACCCGATCTCCACTCCAGCATTGGCCACCAACAACCTTGCTGAATTGTAGCACTATGTGCGCCCATTTCCAAGCTTTTTTATCCATCCACCACATGTAATACGACCCCAAAAGACCTCTCTTCAACCATATCAAGACCTCGAGGAGTCTCGTCCACTTGTTTGGTCATTGAAGGCCGAACTTGAAGATTATTCCCAGCCGTAATGAAAATTCTGAACCCAGGTTTGACATCTTTGCACATGGGTTTTATCTACTTTTAATGGTCTGTTAGCCACAAAACCAATTTTAACGTGTAGCTCTATGTGTCTACTTTTATCTACAAAAGCCACCTCCCATGGATTCTCACTGTTTGTCTGTCGCGCTCGTTGCACAAAAGTTGGTCTTGGCTGAACCAATTTGGGTGTACGATGGTTTTCGGTGACTTATGAAGTCATTCGACCTCAAACAAAATATGGGTAATAATCCTAACATCTCCCTCTATCATACTATAATGCTCTACAATGTCCTCGTCGATATTTCATATATTTGTGCATCCATTTTCATACTATAAGTTATTGAACACCGAAAATCCATTGAATCTCGAATTATTGATCTCTAAACTTCATAGAATTTTAATATGATATATCACATGTAATTGGTGATATAAAATAGTATTTTTCTTATATTTTATTGATAATTTCCAGAATATAAATTTGTATTTTCTATTATTTGTTTGATTTCTAACGACCCAACAAACTGTCATATTTGTATTGATGGTTAAGCTTATTGAGTTGATACTTTGTTTTCTTAAAGTAGATTTAATTTAATGATGTCTAGAATTATCTTAATTAGTTATTCCAGAATTAATATGATATATTTTTTATTTTGTAAAAATATTATTTTATTATGGTAACATGAAACTATATATAGTAGATACAACAATATTGTGCTACTAGTTAGACATATTAACTAGATACTTGGTTTCCTTGTAAATATTATAATTAAATACTATTTAAAAATATTTTTAATAATTATTTCAGAATATATATTGTAATTTGTGTATATAAAAATATTATTTTATGAAGTAGCATGATACAATATATAGTATTTATATTCATATTTGGTTATAGACTAGCTAGCTATATTATGACCTAGTATTATAAATAGGGTATGATATGCTATTGAGCCGTCATTGATTATTATATATTATTATGTTTAGGAGTTGTGACGATTTGACTGGGGTTGTTGAAGCTGGAGCATTGTTGTACACTCATCCTAAAGTTCTAGGCAAGAAATCTTGTCATAATTGTACTATTTTAATATTGTGCTTGTGTTTGTTAGTGTATTCTCTAGTATGTGCGTCCAAGTATGGGTGCCATTGATGTTCGTGTGCATGTGTATGGATTACTGTATGGATGACATTCTCGAAAAGTGTGAAGTTATTCTCAATAACTTCTATGTCTTGTCACGTATCATACATGGCACTGTGAGTGAGATTTATTACGTTGGCATGCTTACGCATTCAGCTAGCTACCGATGCGCGTACATATATTGATGATTGAGTCTGTTAGTGACTTGTATTGAGATATAGATTGTCTGAGTCATGTATGTGACTTGTGCAATGCATGGGTGGGGAAGACTATTAATAGGCATATAAGAAGCCAAATATTAGCCTCAGTGTTTTCCCGATTATAGGTTATTAGTTTTTCAGTTATGTGTGTATTGCTATAGGATATATCGACAATGGTCATTGACCGCGCGTTAGAATACGGTCGAAAGGTATGCTAGTATATACATAAGCCTCTAGTAGATGCTATGCTTTATTATTTTACCTACTCATATGTACCAAAGTCATCTTCGACTTGCATGCACATAGATGGTTAGAGAGTACTGTTATTTATTTATTTGTTTATTTATTTCATATATGGCATGTTTTTTTTGTATCTTGTTACGTCCCTCTGAGGACCTGGTGACCTCTCCAGGTTGTGGATGAGCACTTATAAAATAGATAGATGGTTGCTATGATGGTGTCTGCAGGTTATGATGGGTATTCTCGGATATTCAGGTATTTGTGCTAGTTGTTATCTTTTGTTTCCTCTAGTATCTTTCTATTACTTGCTGTTATATCTTAGTTTTGCAAACTTATTTTATTCTCGAGTTTGCTCGGACATATGTATTACAGGGCAGCCGACTATATTACATATTGTTCATTCTTGCTTTATTTACTTATAAGTTGATTGAGATATAGTTTAGTTAGCATATGCTTAGTATACATCTGCAGCGTTGTACATCTGAAGTAAGTCTATTAAATTGAGTGCTTATTCTAGATCGTATTAGCTGGCATGTTCTCGTTCTAAGTCCTTTAAATTTTGGAACAGGGCGTGACATATGTTAATCATGTTCAAGAGTCCTTGCTCTGATACCAATTGATGGCAATTCTAGAGGGGGTAAATAAAATGTAGCAGCATCCAATAAACCAAAGTAAATTACCAACAAAAAATCAACAAGCAGGTATAGAAAAGTAATCAGAGTTAACAAGTCACAAATGGAAAACTGCGATGAATAATGGTGTCCTTCGTGGAAGAAAATCCAGTCCCGTAGACTCTTGTCCGGTAGTAGTCCATTATTTGTGAAATAACAGTACACCATGAGCATTGTCTGAAGTTCTTGCCGATGTCTTGTCACACCCCGACTCCGCAGAACTGACCATCCTTGCTAGGGCATGATACCATACGAGCCTAAGTTGCCCTCACACAAGGCGAATACTGAAACGACTAATTAAACAGCTAAATGACAGAGTCGCACAAAAGTCCTAAGTAGAAAAGTTGAATAACACAATGACATGTACAAAACAATTCTCCTTATTGATATTGAGTAGAAGATTACAAGGGCACAAAGCTAAGATTACAATCACTCAAACTCTCTCTCTCTCTCTCTCTCTCTCTCTCTCTCTACAATTGAAGCATATCCTCAAGCTTATAACTTGAGAACAATTACAATAGTTGATGTCCATTCAATATGTTCCTTATACAAAGTGAAGTCTTCAACATTGTCCTGCCCTCAAAATGCCAAGGAAACTCCATGCCTTAGTGAGTCCAAACGAGCTCTGCTCCGGGCGAGTTGCTACATGTATCCTACGTACAAACTGGTGGGGTATCAGTACATGTACTAGTAGGGAGGCCTCTCGCTCACCTATACAAAACTAACACGTTATTTTAATGAATGCACAATATGATTTTGTGGTTTGTCTAATATAAGCCCCCTTAATTTTAGGGATATATTATTTATAGTATATTTTTAATAGATTAATTATTATTAAATAAATTTTTACTTTCAATTTAACCATTAAGTACCCTTTACCTTAGCTTGGATTTTAGGAGCACAACGTAAGTCGGTTTCTCAAACAAATTTTATATACATAACCTAGACGAGCTCATCTTCATTTATGCCTATCATGTCCCATTTATATAGATCTCCTTGTACTCTATTTTTATTGTATAACATTCGGGTGAAAATTTCCAATTCTAACACCTGTCGTATTTTTGTTGTACTTTCCAATTGAAATTTGAAACCCAACCTCGACTCAAATCTTTCGACCCAATATATGGTTTTTATCTACTCGGAACCTACTACACACATGCCACTTGTGTCCCACTCAATTATGAAGTACGTGTAGGCAACTCTTGATGGGGGGTGAATAGAGTACGTGTGTCAATAATAATCAATTAAAAATTTAACTATATTCAATCCCAACTGGCAAATAATTAATCAGAGTATAAGTGCGAAAAGTAAATGAAGATCAGAGAGCATACGCAGACACAACATTTTTAACTCAGTTTCCCTCGTGGTGGACTAGTCCAGGCCTGAGAACTCTAGCTCTGGATTGAAATCCACTATTTATGAAATAGCTTTACAATCATGTGCCTTTACTCAGAAGAGCACGCCAACTTCTTGAAAGATCGCTGAGGCGAAACTTAGAATTTTCCAAGTGACTTCTTCAAGACTCTTGCACACAAACTTCTAATTGACTCACACCGAGCACCTTGTACGCTTGGAAAGTTTTGTGGCTAGTAGTTGAGAAGAGTATAGCTCTTTAGGATGTATAGGCTATAGGAGTAGAAGAGAAGAGAAGATTGGATGATTTGAAATAAGAGAAATAGGTGCCTATATATACTAGTTCTATGAGGCAGAGTTCGGCCCGAACTCTGTCCAAAATATTCAAAATTATGGCCGTTGGATAAATTACAATGAGCAATCCCTAAAAATTAGCTCCTGAAAATTAGGGGACAGAGTTCGGCCCGAACTCTACGTGGGGGCAGAGTTCAGCCCGAAATCTATGTGGGGGCAGAGTTCGGCCCGAACTCTGCCTCCTTGGAGACAGAATGCTCATGGGCAGTTGTAGGGCTTTGGCAGTTTGGCTTTTTTTGTTGAGCTTTTGGTTATCTAGTCTATGGTTGAGGTACTCAGTGCGACTCAACGTACAATAGCCTAGACTCAATAAAAATATAAAAATATAGACTTTCGATTATAAGTTACAACAGTATTTGTCGAGCAGTCGTCGATGATGATTTTTCTGACTTGATATGTGATAGTCGTCTGATTTGTAGCTTGATGAAGATTTATGTTTCGAGTTGGATCATACCAAATATCGATTTGTTTATTATCAAGATTAAGTTGACTGAGATCTAGTTTTGGTCAACAATCTCGCCCATTTTGATAATTAGCAAAATTGTGATATTTGCATATCGTAACATTCATACCTGGACACAAATATAGCTCCCCCGTAGATGGACATTTCGGCACCCTCGTAAATAGAGAAGTCCTGATGCAAGTACTAGTCCAAATAATATAACACATAGCACAAGTATTTATACAAAAATGCTCAAGAAAATATCATATATTCTCCCTCTTTGGCATTTAACAAAATGAAACATGATGAAATATAAGCCCCCCATAAAAAATAATCACAGAAAAAATATGCAATCACACAACCAAGGCTCAAATCCAAAGTAAAGATGACTAGCAAATAATCCAAACAGAAGCTACATAAGCATAAAGTAGTACAAAGCAAAGAGTTCAACTACATAACAACTGAAGAAAACTACAAAGTGCATAAACAAAGTAAATCCTAAGCATTAGCAGCAGTATCATAAAAGGGACCACGGCCGTCACGGAGCACAGGAATGTCCAGCAGAATCAGATGGGCCGCTGGTAGAGCGACGTGGATCAACAAACGCTGTATCTGGATCCAGATACCTCCTGACCCAAGTGTCGTTGATACGGTAACCTTCGCAAGAAGGGTCTCGTTCCATGGGGTATGACACTGTAGGATGAGTAGCCAGGGAGTAATGGATGTCATGCAGGGTGCTGCTGATGTCCATCATCTGTAAGGTAGTACAGTCATCCATCTGAATCCAGCGATCGTCCTCCAAGCGGAAATGATCTCGCAGCATAGTCTGAATGGACTCAAGTGTAGCAGGTGGCTCGGGTTTAAGGTGGCCAAGAGCAGGAGGATCAGCACGAGCATCAGACTCGGAGTGCTCAGATTCAGCAGAGGACTCAACAGCAGCTAGAAGCCTCCGTGCCTTAGACAGATATGTAGGGGCTAGAAGCCTCCGTGTCTTGACACTCATCGAGTGGAATATGGAACACACGAAAGATCATCGGCAAATACAGGGCGTAGACCAATAATCAGGGTCTTGTCCGTACATAAATCATCCAGTCCATCATCATGTACGGAAAGTTGAATGGGACATGGAAGTGGAGATGGTAAAGAGCAAAAATCTCAAGGTAGGATACTTCATCGGTCGATCCCGCTTTGGGCAAGATCGTAGAGAAAATAATTTGATGAAGTTCATAAAAATACGGGTTAAGATATTTAGCCTGTAGCTTGCGGGGACGAGTGTTAGGAGTACACAAGTCATCCTTGAAGCTTTCAAGTGAAGATCCATCGAAAAACTGAAACTATCGGGCATCGACAAGTTTCTTCCAAGAATTGGGTTCCGGGATCTCAAGATATTTCGCAAGCTCAAAGTCATCAAACGAAATATCGATACCGTCGACACGTAAGTAGATCCGTGTGTCATCAAAAGTTAGATTACAATAGAACATTTGTATTGCATTCAAATAAACTATAGATGAAGTAGTGACTAACTCATATAAGCATAAATCATGGAACAATGAACCATAAGCCGAAAAGATAGTAAAATTGATCGGATGACCCGCATATACACTTCGTGGACGAAAATTGGCAAACCATTCATTGGAAGCATCCAATGATATAAAAATTTGTTCATTGAAGGTGTTGGGGTCTTATGGTGGTGGTGGATTAAAAAGAGGATGGATTGAAGGAGCAAGAGGAGAAGGAGGATGGGAAGATGATGCACCATCACTCCTTCTTCTCTTTCCTCTACCAAAGAGTCTTGGAGCCATGGTACTACAAGAAAAATGATGATTCTTGACGGTTTATAAGTTGACAGTCGTCGAAAACCGTCAACAATAGTGGTTATCTTGACGGTTTTAGGCTTACTTCAAGAGAGGCCACATTTTATGTTAGTTTAGCAATTTTATAGTATAATAGTTGACGGTTTTAGATGATCCGTCAATAAACATCAATTTATTTATTGACGTTTTGGTGATAACCGTCAACAAATGTATTTGTGAAAAATTTGGCAGTATTTTTTCAGCTGCCATTTTAGTAATTTTTTTAAATCTTTCATATTTGTTGACGGTTGTGGTTCTTTTTAATCGATGAAGCCAGCAAAATTTTTCCCGATCATCCTCTTCATTTTCATCTCTTCCCCTAACCTTGTCCTTCCTAAGAGAGAGCCCCCTACTCCTCCCTCTAAAGAGCCTCCCACAGAGCCACCCCCCACTCCTCTCATCTCACTTTTCCATCTCAAAACCCTAATCCCCAAATCCATCCTCTATCATCCCTAAACCTAATCCTAGATCCGGAGGAAAGGGGATCTTCAAATCAAAGCCCCCGTGAGCGATGGCACGTCGACATCGAGCTCCGACGGGTGATACCGGGGTGTCTCTCGGTGGAGCACCGGTGAGATCGTTACAACATAGATTTCTTGCAGCATGTTCGGCGTGGTCATCGTCTCCCCTCCTTCGCATGCCCTAGCCAACCACAAGCTGCTGGGGATGGTACGCATCATTACCTACGGTGACGACAACGTGTTGTGGAGCCTGAACGCCCCTTCCCCCCTCGTTGATGCTCCGGCGGATCATCGTCCAGGAGATGCTGAGCCTTACGGGGCTGGGCGCCATTTATGAGCTCCAGAAGGGCAAGGTGAGGGCGATGGTGGCGGATCAAAAGGTCGATCATGCCTCATGATTAAGATCTGAGGGCACATGAAAATCGTAGTGGTAAAGTCACCAACTTGTATGGTATTAACATGTTCAAAATATTGTATTTTCTCAATAGCTATAGAACCTATTATTAATCTTTATATTTTTTTACTACAGAACCTGTTTAGAATTCTGCCTAGTTTACTAACTTGTCCAATATTTTTGCCTATATTTTCGCTTTGGTCATCGAGTAAAATCGAATTCTTCTAAATTTTGGCTGAAGAATCAGTAATATTGGATATGGTATTTAAAATTTGCTAGTTTCACAAAGGATATGCCCCTCAAAAGTTTTCGATAAAGACTTTATTGTTGTTACAGAACTAGTATTTTTCTATATTGGACGGTTTCGACCAACACTAAGCTTCAGATGGCATGCACATAACTTAAAGCTCTGAACTTGCCAAAAGTTAGCTGAGTTTTTTGATCTTTGCATATTAGAAAAATCTATTATGCAAATTATGTAAATTGGGGCCAGCATATTGGAAAAATCTATTATGCAAATTGTGGCCGATATTTTACCAGACACGCTAAGGAAATTGGGAACAGTGAATAGCACTTATAATCCTCACCTTACACGGAAAACATTATTGGTGTTCCTTTCTTATTGTGTCCAATATTCTTTTTCATTTATGAATTTATTAATCAACAAATTATATATTTCTCTGCTGAATAAATTAAATGGTCCAAATGTCTTTGAGCTCTACTTTTCTTATGTTCAGAATATTGTATTTGGTGCTTTTACTACAGAACCAATTAGTAATCTTTACAGAACTAGTTTAGAATATTGCATTTTGTGCTTTTACTACAGAACCAGTTAGTAATCTTTACATACATTTGCAAATAGATATGGACTGAAGGTGCGAGATGTGTTGACATATTGAATATACTGCCATCTTTGATATCTTTGCTCATGTTGAATGCCAATTTTTAGTATTCATTTGACATGTATAATTGTTATCACTATTTATTGACTTTTATAATTGTTATATAAATTCTTCCACTTGTATCGTAATTTTGAATCAACTAGATGGGTACATAAATATGGTTCTTCTTGTGTTCATTTACTTGAGTTAATCATATATTCGGGGAAAAAATATGGTTAACGAACTATAACAATGCATCATACTGTGTGTATGTGAGGTATGCTATCTGGTAATCATAGAATATTTTGCTTATGCAGCCATTTATGAGAATTATAACATTTGCTATTTTCAGGTACCTTTGGCCTTCTACAGGGAGTTCATTCCAAATTTTGGTCGGCTAGGATCATGGAATGTGATTATATTTTTGACCTTGGAGCCGGTAACAGGGGATCTTGAACTTAAATCAGACTATTGCATACTGTTCTTGTTATAGGTAAAATTGTGTCAAGGACAAATTAGGCTTATTATAAGTAATACTGGGTTCAATCTTGTTATGAAGGAAATAAGGAAGGCCACTTAATTTAAGAAAAAAATGGCATTTAGGGACGTCGGAAAGACAATAATGTTCACTTAGTTTAAAGTAATCTGGAAGGCAATACTGCTCACTTAGATAGGTGATCACAAATATTCATTCCCCCAAACCTCCCACTTCTTTGAAGTTCGAGAGTTCCTAAATTAGGAATACTCTTCTAAAATTTGTCCCTTGTGCATTTTGTGGGGCTAGTTTTGGCATGAGATATAGCTTGAAATTCTTATTGAATTATTGAAATTTAAGAAGTAAGCAAGAGATGATGAAATGGTGGTAACGACAGGATTCATCTTCAAAAGAAAATTATTTGATTGTTGTGCTAATATAGATGGACAAGTTAACTAACTACAGGATGCTGAATCTTTGATGTACTAGTGAAGTTAAATTCCTTTTCCTTGTATAGGGGAATACCGTACATTGACAAATAATATGAGGCTAATTAGTCTTCTAAAATTTGGCCCTTCTGTATTTTGTGGGGCTAGTTTTGGCATGAGATAGCTTAAAATTCTTATTGATAGCTAAAGTACAAATCTTGTATTCCCCCCTACAGGATGCTGAATCACTGATGTACTTAGTGAAGTTAAATTCCTTTTCCTTGTACAGGGGACTACCATACATTGACAAATAATATGAGGCTAATTAGTCTTCTGAAATTTGGCCCTTCTGCATTTTATGGGGCTAGTTTTGGCATGAGATAGCTTAAAATTCTTATTGATAGCTAAAGTACAAATGTTGTATCCCCCCTTTTTCTTTTGTTCTTTTGACCTCTTTCACCTGAGTTATCTTACACTCCTGTTGTTTCACTTCCATGAAAGACTCATTATGATAGTTATTGGCCAATTGTATCAGCTCTTTGGGAAGTGCTTCTACAATCTACTTTGTTGCTACCTTTTATGTAACTCATATATATTTCTTGATTGCTTAGCATGTGTCTCTTGTGTTTTAGATTTATAAAAGATTAAAAATTTGACGTCTCCAAATTGGACCCAATGGTTGCTATACAGTTATCTTTTTTTTCAGTAACTTTTCTTTTTTGACTAATAAAATTGCAATCAAGATCCAAAATTCGTGTTTTCCTTGTGGTTATACTAACCCCTCCAATTATTTTTATACTATTTTAGCCACACTCTCCTGATAATCGAGCATTAGCAAGAGAATGTAAAGATGTGAAAATTGACAGAGTATACATAGGTTCAATGTTTAAATTCATAAGTTATTTTCATGATATCAGTGATTCTGCAAAATGAGATAATATCATTTTTTTCTCATGAACATGCTTGGTTCATCTTAGAAGTAGCTCGATTAATGATGGGATATTTTATGTTTAAGTTCTTTAGTTTTTGTATTAATTTGTTCAAAGATTATTTCATTTGTTGTTCTATTTCAGGATAGTTGGGCACTTTATCTTGTTCTAATTTTTTGTTACAAGTTTATATGAATATGCATCTTAATGCCACTTGCATCTTAATAGCTCGATCAATTTTTAGGAACGCACATTGGCTAACTTGGCAGTCCTTATTTGACACTAGTATGCACAAGACAGGCCATATACCTCCTTTGTAAAGAGAATGTTCAACTGTGGATTAACACAGTATTATTCTTTTGCCAAATGTAAGTACATGACAAGATTTGGAATCACTTTATATTTGGTTAACTTTCCTTTATGATTACTTTAGTGTCAAATTTATATTTGGCGGCGAATGGCCAGATTAGCATTCCTTTGAGCCTTTAACTTTAGTGTCAATTGTAAGTCGCTAACTCTTCAAGTTCAAGCTTCAAAACAGTTTACATGTTTCTCCATTTTTTTAAGTTTTGGTCTTTTTTTTCTTATGTTCATAATACGATCACAGTACTACACCATCTCTGTCAAGCTAATAGACCAAAAGAATCCATGTTTATGAATTGGAATTGAGTACTTAGCATTCTGTTATAGATTATCTATAGTGTATTGTAAAACAGAATTGGATGAAATTTTCCTCTTTTGCCCTTAATTGGAAGTTCTATTATGGATTATATCAGCAAAATCATTAGAAAAAGAATTTAATGATTTATAAAGATCTCTTTGGACTATAATAATTTCTTTCTTGTTGGATTATAACTGATAACAAAATGAAATGACAACAAGGCCTACAAGTCAACACAATGAACAAATTCTAGTCTCAAATTGCTCACAAAAAAAATATAATGTATTATAGTGGTTAGTTTTTTATGATGGATTATATCGGCCATTGCCTTGGCTTTGTGTGGCAGCTTGCAGGCCTGTTTGGGCTTGCATTGCATTGTAATGCAAGAAGTAATGCAAGCAGCGGCAGTAGCCCAAGCAGCAGCAACTTGCCAAGGCAATTGTTTGCCTTGGTGTTGCAGCAAGCATTGGCTTGCCTTGGCCATTGCCTGTTTTTGCACTAGCAGAGAAGTAGCATACAGCAGCAGCAGTAGCAGGCTCTTTGAGCATTTGTAATAGCAAATACAGCAGTAGTAGCTGGCAGTAGCAGTAGCAATAGGAGCAATACAGGGCAGCTGGCCATTGGTTTTGGACTTAGCATATCTAGAGAGGGGTTTGAGTTTAAGAGTTTGGCTTTGGGGTTCTATTGTACGTATCAAAGAAACAGTTGTGTATCATAGATGTGAGGTTAGTATTAGATTTATTAGATGTTAGTTTGTACCAGAGTTTGGGGTTAGCTTTAGATGTTAGAGGGTTAGCTTGAGGTATCAATAGATTAGTTGTATAGTGAATTTCATATGAAGGTATATATATTGATATATTAGTTAGGATGATTTCTGATTTGAATGTTAGAGCAGATATCTGATATCCTAAACTAGTTCAAAGTCTTTAGGTCTTGGGTTTATGTATCAGTTTTGGTCTTTTGGGTTGAGTATGTGATAGGTATAGTGGTATCAGGGATTTGGGGGTCTTTTGGGTTGAGTATCAATCCTCATGGAGGCAAGTAAGGTGAGCACTCATACTTGTTAAATAACTTATCTGAGTTTTAGTCACTGGCCTCCAATATGAATGCTCAAAGGGATTTTTTTCCAAATAAATGACTTCATGTCCTTTGGGGTTAAGTAGGTGATGTAAGGTTCCCAGATACCACACAAACTCAACAACTATAGGATTATGCAAGTATTGTTGCTAGTCTGTAACGAAGAAATTATTCTTTTTCATTAAGTCAAACTAAATATTCTAATGCTTCAAAAAATTTCTTGTTTGGGCAATCAAAGTGCTTGCTGAATGGAAATCACCAGTCAAATAAGGATATCTTAGTGCATCTTAGAAGTTTTTGTGTGCTATTTCTTTCAAACTTTTACACTTTTTCAATATAGCTAGCCTTCAGATTCTGTAATACTGAGTTGATACTTTGTGTTCTTGTTCTCTCAGGAACTTGCTGAAAAATGAAGGTGCATGCATGCTGTGAATAGGGGAATCCTATGGATATGGCTAGGGATGTGCTCCGATATGGTTTGCTACTTTTTTTGTTTTATTTTTGTAGTGGTGGTAGGTTTTGTTTTGTGGTGACAAGTGATGGATGTTTGTGGTATTGATATTTAAGTGGTATGGAAACAACAAATATGGGATGTGTACTTTATGGTTGGATTATGTTGTGGTTGGACAAGTGAAGAATACATGTGCTGGAAGGTGTGTTGGAAGTTTTTGTTGTATGAACAATACAGTTTGTTAATATAAAATTTGGATTTTATAGTAATTTGATGTATGTAGCTTCTGGATTGATATTATGTGTGGTTGATTGATATTATATAATTCTTGACAGAATTTTGGCATGCTTCTCTTGACGGTACTTTGGATAGCTTCTCTTAACGGTTGTCAAACGTTAACTTTAATTCATATCATGCTATATAATAGCCGTGAATTACTGCTTTTCATGACGGGTTTTATCTGTGAAAACAATTATTTTTCTTGACGGCTAACGACCGTCATCTAGGCCGGAGTCAAGAAAAGTTTTGCCTACATTGACGGTTTCTAAAAAATGCTATCTTGACGGCTAAAAACAGTCAAGAAAACTACTTAGTATGACGGCCAAATACCGTTAAGAAATGCCCTGTCAGCGACCGTCAAGGAAAGGAGGGGTCTTTTCTTGACTCTGGCCTAGTTGACGGATCTGCAACCATCAAGATACCCATTTCTTGACTGGAAATCACCGTCAAGAAAAGCTCTTATTCTTGTAGTGTGGAGAATTTTAAAGTTTAAAAAGGAAATATAGAAGAATATGAAATTATACCTCATCCAAAGGAGAAAAGATGGAAGAGATCCACCCAAAAGCTTTAGATCTTGAGTTTGGGAAGAAAAAGAGCCCTAAAAGTGGAGTTTCTAGGGTTAGGGTTTGAGAAAATTATGTTTGGATGGAGGTGGAAGAAGAAGAAAGTGAAGAGAGAGGGTTTTCGCTCGGGTTTAAAAGCTTTGCGGGCAGCAAGTCGGGTTAAATCCTGACCATCAGATCAAAAATATGGATGGCTGAGAATCAAAGAAGGTTCTGTGAACATGGACACAGAGTTCAGCCCGAACACTGTGTGGGGCAGAGTTCGGCCTGAATTCTGCCTCTATGTGCACAGAACACTGCAAATTTTGAAAATGGTTAAGTTTTAATGAAAAATGAATAGAATTTGAAAGTTTGAATAAAATAAGTCATAAACATAATTAAGCCATGTAATAAATACTGATTAAAACAGCAATAATTACGATGAAACTGCCATGGGGTAGCTGTAGGGGCCAGATCCCAGCTAGCGGTAGTCCGAAGATGTTTGCCATTGATTGTAAAAGTACAGAACAATTTTATAGGAGGACTGAACTTAGACTCACAATACAAACTCGCTCGTACAAAGAAAGCCTAGGAATGAAAACCTAGGTACAGCAATCTAAGTACGATTGTTTATTTTTTATTCTGGGGGGTGACGATAGAGGCTCGGGAAAGCGACGGCAGCTCTGCCTTACTCCTTGGACGATCGGACATAGCCTTGACTCTGATGAAGAAATGCTCTCGGGATGTGTGGAAAGACTCTTCTGCGCATGCCTTTATCTCTCTGTGTGTCCAGCCGGGTGGAGAGAATCTTTTTTTTTGGAATTCTCCTCCTCTTTTTCTCCTGAAATCTCCAGGGTTTGCAAAGGAATGGCACCTTGCTATTTATAGAAGTGGGGGTATGATCATTAGGGTTTGCAATGATTCTCCCTTGAAAAGTTGGCGGCCAATCATCGGGACCATTAATCTCGATTGCATTACATCTGGGCAGTTAATTTTTGATTGCGCCAAATCCGTATGGTCAATTAATGCTGATTGCAATAAATCTTCATAATTTGTCATGACAAGCTCGGATCTTCCGCCACGTGTTCAATTTGCTTAATTATAATAAATCTGATTTGATCCGAGTAATTATGGTGATTGCACTAAATCTGGTTGTTATGATTTACGAGCAGCCATAATTTTGAGGGAATAAGACAGCCACGTGTCTCAACTGTCATGATGATTGCCACGTGTCTCAACTGTCATGAGGACCGCCACGTGTCTCAACTGTCGTGAGTGGGACGTCCTGACAGAGCCGCATGAATACGGTCTCTAAATGAACCGCATATGGGTGGCCTCCACACTCCTAGCCGCATGAAGGTAGCAGCCGCATGAAGGTGGCTGCCGCATGAAGGAGGCAACCGCATGAAGAAAGCAGCCGCATGAAGGAGGAAGCCGCATGAAGAAAGAAGCCGCATGAAGGTGGCAGCCGCATGAAGGAAGCAGCCGCATGAAGGTGGCAGCCGTATGAGTAGAGCAACCGCATGAAAAGAGCAACCGCATAGGGGTGTCAACCGCATAGAAGTGGCAGCCGCATAGGGAGCTTTGGACATGACGGATCATGTCAGCTATAAATGATTTTCTTCTTTTCCCTAGGAGCACGCCATCATGTCAGAGTCATCATTTCGACTTTTATGTCAGAGCTGTCATTTGTCAGAGCTGGCATTGTCAGGGCTACCGTCAGAGTAATTAATTCAAGCTGCTGCTTTATGGCCAGTTGTCGGATCGAACAGCGTGAGGCCACGTGGCGTGGAGCCATCCGAGCCGCATGAAGGACTTTCGAAGCCGCATTAGGGTCCTTCTGTTTGTGAACCGTATGGGATCCTGAAGGACTTATGAGCCGCATGAGGCTCCTTCTATTTTGAGCCACATGGGCTTTTCTTATCTTTTTCCATGCTTCTACAAGACCCCCTTCAAAGTTTTCAATTTGCAAAATTAAAATACTTTGAATAAGAAGCATGGCTATATATAAGCTCTTCTGGCCGCAGAGGATATTCTGACCGCATGGACTTCCTAGCCGCATGGACTTTCTAGCCGCCTGGACTGTCTAGCCGCATGGACTCTCTTCCACGTATGCGTCTCCTGCCACGTGTGCGTCTTATTAATTGCTCTTTATTTGCTTTGGATTTAAAGCCGCCCTTTGGGGCAGGATCCCAAGGGTCGGTTTTAAATTTTCGAATTTTCCTCGATGCCCGAATAGTCGATTCTGTTCTTTATGCAGCACGAAGATCGAGACATTTGTCGGTTCATGAGCCCCCTTTTTGTCTGCCTATAAATAAGTGGGTTTGTGGAATGGAGAGACTTTTTTACTTTCTCTCGTCTTCAACTCTTCTTGCCCTAAGTTGCTGCCTTTGTCTTCCTTTCTTCGCCCATCGATCAACAATGGCCCCCAAGTCTTCTACAGCCACAGCGAAGGGTAAGGGTGTGGCTTCTTCGCCAGCCACGATGCCTGAAGTTCACCCCGACGTTCACCACACCATTGCTGGTAAGGGTTTGGGCAGATCGTATACTTCGAAACCCTAACAAAGACGGCTCTGTTGCATGCTTCATGCACAAGCCTTTAATGTATCCCTCGTCTTCTTCGAACTGTTCAAATTGTATGGGCCGCATGTATGTCCCACGTCCGAGCTGCATGGGGGTATACACCATGTCCGAGCCGCATGGAAATTGTCTAGTGGCCGCATAAATACTTTACAAACTAAACCGCATAATGACCCTTCGAACAAAGCCGCATAAATCCTTCTGAATCGAACCGCATGAAGCCCTCCTTAAACAGGACCGCATAAGCTCGTCTGGATTGGGCCACATGAGGCTCTGGTCATCTTCTAACTTTGTTTCTTTTTATCTTCGATTCTTGCAGCATCCCTGCCGAAGGCTGAGATCATTGTGAAGGAAGAGCTGCTGCCTCCATTCAAACAAGAGTCATCGCTCGTTAAGGAGGTAAAAGCAAAAATGGAGGTACAGGAAGGAGAGCTGACTATTGAAGTTGCTGTAAAGGAAGAGCCCCAGCCTGACGGCGGTAGTATTAGGAGTTATGACCCTCTTACTCCGGACGAGGATTTTGCTCAAGTAGATCCTTCATATGAAAAATGGTTGAGGGATTGGTATATGCACCCCCACAACTAAGATTCGTAGGCTCTCATAAGTGTCCGTCTTTTGTCTTGATATTTCAGTCTGTCTTTAGCTGCAGTTTTTGTTTTGCTTCTTTTGGACATCAATGTAATCTTCTTCCTTCTTGTCTGAACAAAATGATGGAGAACTTTTTTGGCTTGCTCATGGTATTTAGTCATATGAATGTGACTGATTTTGAATAAACAGAATACATTCGCTCTATTCTTTGTGTGTAGTAGTTGCCCCAATGGGAGACTTTTTGTGGACCTATTATCCTTGGCGTACCCTGGTTCTGGATACGGATAATAAGTTGGGAGAGAACCAACATACTTACTCAGAGGTAGTGGGGACATGGTAAATATGAGGGTTTCTTCGATGGAGCCTTCCCACTCAAAGGTAATGAGGACATGGTAGGAGTGGGTTCCATGAAGGGTACATAGAACAACTCAGTAGTAATGAGGACGTGGATGTCCTATGTGAGGGGCGGTTTATTTTTGATGGAAGGGGAATAACTCAGAGGTAACATCGATGTGGTTGTTTCAGGAAATTTATGGATCTGTTACCCTGTTTATGTACTGAAGGTGCTGGTATTAGATCATAAGGAGGGAGCTCTTTTAGGAGGAAAGTTTAGAGGTATAATCATACATGACATACCACCTAAAAGATGCGATATAAATTTATCTGTATTGACTAGAATGTAAGTTCAGCGGTACCTGCGGGTACATAACTCGACAATCTGGGAGATTTGGAGTCAGAATGTGAGTTCAGCGGTACTAGAGGGTACATAACTCATCATTTTGGAAATTTGTAGTCGGAATGTGAGTTCAGCGGTACCACAGGGTACGTAACTCGACAATCTGGAGATTTAGGATCAGAATGTGAGCTCAGCGGTACGAGAGGGTACATGACTCGTCATTCTGGAAGATTTGTAGTCGGGATGTGAGTTCAGCGGTACCACAGGGCACATAACTCAACACCCTAGCAGATGTCGTTTCAGACGTAATACTTTTTTAGGAACTTGCCGTTGATGGACAATATGAGCAAGTCTCCATTTTGTTTTGCGAGGCGCTAAGCTCCATTGGAGAATACTGCATCGATGATGAACGGGCCATCCCACTTTGGCTGGAACTTGCCAACGGTTTTGTGAGTCATAACCGTCGGCCTCCGAACTGCCAGAACAAGATCGCCCACTTGGAATGTTCTGATTTTAACCTTTTTGTTGAAGGTTCCGGAGATACGAGCTTGGTACAGCTCGATTCATTGTTGTGCTAATAGGCGCTTCTCATCTACGGCCTCCAACTCTTGCAGTCGGCGATGGTGATTATCATCCTTTTGTCAACCGATAAGTGATAGCGACGCAAAGCAAGAGGATTTAAGTCTCCAATGGGAGAACTGCCTCACTCCAATATACCAGAGAGAATGGTGTATTCCCGGTGGCCGTTCGTACTGTAGTACGGTACGCCTATAAGCATTCGTTGAGCTTTTCATTCCAGTCACGTTTGTTTGATGACACGAACTTCTTGAGAAGCTTGATGATTGTTTTGTTGAACGCTTCAGCCAGACCATTAGCCGCTGGATTGTATGGTGTTGAAGCAATATTCTGGATTCGATGTTTGTAGCATAATAGATAGAAAGCGTGGCTTACGAACTGCGGACCATTATCACGGATGATCCTTTGGGGCAGTCCAAAGCGGTAAATAACCTGATGCTTGAGGAAACTGATCACGTTTGAAGTCTTGACTTCTGCCAGCGGAATAGCCTCCTCCCATTTGGAGAAGTAATCTGTGATTGTGAGTATGAAGCGATGTCCTCTGGACGAAGATGGAGTTATCGGACCAATGATGTCCATTCCCCATGCTTCGAATGGCCAGGATGTCACCGTCTGATGTAGAAACTCGGATGGCTGGTGGATGAAATCTGCGTGGACTTGACAGGCTTTGCATTTTAGTACATAGTCTATTGCATCTGCAACCATCGTGGGCCAGTAATAGCCCATTCGTCGACGGTGATCCTGTAATTTCAGGCCAGGCTGATGGGCCCCACAGATGCCATCATGAGCTTCACGTACGACTTTTTTGGTTTCTCTATTTGACAGACATCGAAGCAGCAATCCATCGTATGTTCGCCGATATAGAATTTTCGTCTATGTATCGTAGAAGAATCTGAGGGAACGTCTTCTGATAGAAGTAGCTTCCTTCGGATTCTCTGGCAGGATGTCGTAGACCACGAAGTCGATGAATGGTTGTCTCCAGTCTGGTGCTTCGTCGACTGTCAGAGCGGAGTAACTCTCAACATTGAAAATTATTCCTGGGATATATCAACTCACGTCCTATGATGTCAACCAAGTGGTGAGCATGATTTAGAACTGCTAAGGAAGCGGCAAGGCCTGCTAGGGCGTTGGCTTCAATGTTCTGGAACCTGGAAATGTGTTCTATGAAGAATCCTTCCAAGGATGAGATGATATCAATCGCTATTTGGTAATAGGGGATCATGTCTTTATGACGCACTTCGTATGAGCCCCGGATTTGATTGACGATTAGCTGTGAATCGTCGTATGCTTCAAGATGCTCTACCCCCAGCTCATTTGCAAGTCGAAGGCCATTGACTAGAGCATTGTACTCGGCCACATTGTTTGAGCAGGACTCCGTGAGGGAGTAAGCCCGATTGATCACCAGCCCGGAGGAAGAAATCAGCACCACTCCGACTCCAGCGACGATGTTGCCCTTAGGCCCCGTTCTGGAAGCACCGTCGAAGAACATTCGCCATACGGTATCATGAGAGGCCACATTTGAATTGGCGACCTTATCTGGAATCTCTTCGTCTATTCTGGTTGACTCCGATCCTAGATGAGCTGCTAAAAAGGCTGCCAGAGCTTGACCTTTTACAGCCTTCTGCGGGACGAAGATCATGTGGTAGGAAGACAATAAAATCGCCCAGGTAGCGAGGCGAGAGCTGAATACACCTTGCTTGGTCATGAGGACCCTGAGAGGATTGATTCATGATATGACATGGATGGTTTGTCCCGTGATGTAGTGTCGCGTCTTCTGAATGGCGAAAACCAGAGCAAGGCACTCCTTTTCTACGGCGGTGTATCGATGCTCCGGCCCCATCATCATTCGGCTGAGGTAATATATAGCTTGCTCATGGCCTGCCTCATTATTTTGTGCTAACAGAGCACCGAGAGAATGTTTCATCGCTCGTATATAGAGCAGGAATGGTCTTCCAGCAACCGGGGCTACCAGGACTGGAGGGTTCGTCAGATATTCTTTGATGCTGTCGAATGTGCGCTGGCATTCTTCATCCCATACGAATGAAACACCCTTCTTTATGAGGTGGGTGAATGGTTGACATCGTCCGGAGAGGTAGAGATAAACCTCCTGATGTAGGCCAGCCTTCCTTGAAGGCCTCGGAGTTCACGAAGATTTCTCGAGGGACCCACCTCCATGATTGCCTTCGTCTTCTCAGGGTCTATGTGGATACCCTTGGAAGTAATGATAAAACCCAAGAACTTCCCGCTGGATGCGCCCAAGAAGGATTTTGTGGGATTTATTTTCAAATTGTGCGCTCGTATCAGGTCGAACACTGTCCTCCGATCATGCAGATGATCTTCCTTATAGCGGCTTTTGACGACGATATCATCGATGTAGCATTCCACTGTCTTGCACAGGTGGTCTCTAAAGATGATGCTCATAGATCTTTGATAGGTGGCGCCAGCGTTCTTTAAACCGAAAGGCATGACTGTGTAGCAGTATGTGCCATTTGGTGTTCGGAATGATATATGCTTTTCGTCATCAGGGAACATCTTGATCTGGTTGTACCCTAAAAAACCATCCATAAATGACATACGCTCAAAGCCGCAGGTGTTGTCAATCATGATGTCTGTGATAGGGAGGGAGAACTCATTCTTAGGATATGTCTCATTCAGATTACGAAAGTCGATGCAGATTCGAATCTTTCCATTCTTCTTGAAGACTGGTACTATGTTGGTGACCCAGTCTAGATGTTATTCCTCGTGGATGAAACCACTGGTTATCAGTTTATTGACCTCAGCTTCAATGACGTTCATGACGTCGAGGCGGAACCGTCGTTGGTGTTGCTTGACCGATTTTGCGTCCGGACGGATGTTGAGCTTGTGAAGTGCAACCTCGGGATTCAGTCCTGGCATATCTTCGTAGCTCCGGACGAACACGTCGATGTACTCTCTGACGAGTTGTAATAGTGATTCTCGCTCTTCGTCCATCAGATTCTTGCTGATGAAGATGGGCTTTGGAGAGGACTCATCACCGAGAACGACTTGTACAACCTCATCCTCGGTGGAAGGCTCTCTTTGTTTGAACCGCTTCTCCTATTGTGCATCTAGTTGTTGTGCCCACGGCTCTAACTTAAGAAGTTCAGGAATGTCTTCATCTTATTCGTAGGCGTCGGCAAATACCATATTGACGGACCAGACCTGCCTGAGCATGTCCCCGATGCTGACATCCGAATCGGAAGCAGGTGATCCGGTTGAGTGTTAGTGCCAGTCGCATTCCTTGTCTGAGCTTTCAGGGGTCGTTGTCAGTGTAACATAACCTTGCCTACATCTGGTTTTATTGTACTAGTCTCGTGGTTTAGCGGCTGGGACCGACAATCGTAAGGGTAACCGCCGTCCACTGCCGTAGTTTAAGCCTGGTGTAGTTTTCAGATCATACCATTGTTTTTGTATGAGGTACTTGGATTGGGAACTATACAGATAAAGGGGCAATCTCCCGATGTCGGGTTCGAGATCAACTTCTTCTACCCTGAAGGGTTGTGGGTCATTCTTCCAGCCAAAGATGATTGGATGATCCTCTCCCTCGATTATGCGGTAAGCGTCTTCCACTGGAGTAAGTTGGTTTTCGGTGTAGATATTTGTTACCTGTGTGTGCAGGTGAGTGCCTATACCATGTTCCATAGCATATATTGTACAAAGCTTATTAAGCTCGAGATAATTCAAAGATAGCCCTTTATTGACGAAGTAAGATATCTTTTCCAGTAGGATTACATCATCTGCGGATGAAACATCGGTGTGAGCAACCACATACTTGGCCAGCTCTTGCTCTTCTTCAACCACCCCCAGTGTCAATGAAGACTGGGAGGATGACTTGGGCAGCTTAATCATCAGGGGCTCCATGGGTGGAGTAGGACGTAGAGTTGTTGGGGTGCTAGCCACCCCCTGTTTGGTGCTCGGTGCTAGGAGGGGAGTTATTGGCTGGCTAGAAGTCCCCGGCTTAGCGCTCGGCTGCCGATTCATTCTGGGAAGACGAATCATCATCGGTTTAACAGAGGGATTGAGCTCCTTTATTTATTGCTGGCTAGCTCTAGGCAGCCTGATTGTTAGTGGTCTTGGCGCTTGGCCAGACTTTGGTAGTCGAATTATCATATGTTCCTCCTGTGTAGGGAGGCTAATTGCGTCCTTACGCAGAGTGGCTGTAAGGGGCACAGTTATGCCAAGTTTGCGGGTTTGGTGGTGGATCGTCAAAGGTAAGATGCTTTTTCGACTTCTCGTACAAGCATGAATTTGAATAGTAGGGTTCGACCCCTTTGAAGGGATCGATGTCGGTAAATTCTGTCCTCACGAAGCCATACTTGTCGACGTACTTGAAGCACTGGTGCTGTATGGAGGGCAAGATCATGTAATCGTGTATCCAAGGATGCCCCAGGAGAATGTTGTAGAAAGTGTCCGCATCTATGACATAGCAGGTCACTTCTGATTGAAGGTCGCCAATTTGGCACTTCAAGCGAATCTTTCCGATCAAATAGCTTCTGCCTGAATTAAAATCGCTGATGGCGGTGCTTCTCGGCGTCAGACGATGCATTGGGATGCACAGATGGTGTAGTAGGCTCTTCGGGATGATGCTTATAGAAGAACCGGGATCAATATACATCCGGTCTACCTTGACATCGCTAATGTACCCAGTATAATACAGAGGGTGATCATGCAGGTTGTTCTTGATAAGCATATCCTGCGGAGTGAAGACGATGTTGGGCATTATGCTTGTGCAAGCGATGTCCTGGAAATCTGCAGGCGAGCTCTCTGCAGTGAGATTGGACTGAGCCAGATATACGTTGGCGTTCTGGAGCGCCTCGCTAAGTACGACGCGAACATCTTTGGAGATCCTCAGGAGCTCGTATAGCGACAATTTGGTCGATGTGTTAGCCAATTGTGCCAAGATGTCAAAGTTGTAGGGCCTCTCTAGCCCATGAGGCGTCTCTCTTCGTAGCGGTTTGTCGAAGTGAGTCTCCTTTAGCCTAGGCTTGTCGATCGTCGAAGGCTGCGAAGGTCCTAGAGCATCAGCAGCTGTTGGCTGATGATCTTCAGCCGAGTTACCTGGTGGAGATTGGGTTTGTAAGCGGAGCGGGTAACAACAGCAGTAGCTTCTTCGACATCTGTCGAGATTGTACGACATGATTTGACTTTTCCATTTTTTTCTTGCTGGTGGAGGGAGGAGCGGACTGAGTCACTTCAGGTACCAGATCCGGATGGACCCACAAGACCTCCCTTCATGATGGGGTAAGGGGCAATAGGCCAGCGTCCTGGTTTCGGGGAGACGGAAGGTTAGCGACCTCCATCCTTGCTTTGGGGACGGGTACTACTCTATTTTGAGTCTTTGTCAGAGGGAAGCTACCGAATTGTCCTGACACCATGTTGGCTGCTACGGTCACCTCTTCGAAATCGATGGCCAAGGCCTTCGAATCGATGAGATATTGGATGTATCGCTTCAGTTGGTAGCAGTCTTGTGTAGCATGGTGAACATAGCGATGGTAGTGGCAGTACTTGGGTTCTCTATTTTTGTAGGACGAGGTTCACGCCTTGGAGGAGGGAGCTGAATTCGGCCTCCCTGTATGAGCATGTCCAAGATGGGCTTGACATGGCCATCCTCGAAGGAATAGGTCATCTGAGGCCACTGCTTCTCTGCCGGCTTCGGTTCAGGCTTCGGAGCTGTGTCGGCCACCATAGCTTGTTTGCCCTTATTGTCTCGATTGTTGGAGGGGTTACCACCATTGTTGCTATTGGTGTTAGGGCGTTTGCCCTTGTCCTCTTCTTCTGAGACGTGCAGTTCCAATTGGCGAGCTTTCTTCAACTTGTCTTCTGTACTAGTGGCACTAATGATGAATGTCTTCCAATCCTTAAACTGACTTTCACCCATCCAGAGGCTGATCGTGGGAAGCAGCCTCTTTTTGAGGAATCCGGGTTACCGAAAGACAACTTCATCGCGGTTTGGCAAAATCGCTCAATGTAGTTCCTTGTCAACTCCTTTTCTCCCTGAGCAACGTCCATGAGGGTAGACATTGTCACGTCTTGTCCTACCTCATAGAATATCTCCAGGAACATACGTTTGAAGTCGGTGAAAGAATAGATGCAGTTGTCCGACAAGTTGCGGTACCAGTCGAAGGCAACCCCCTCCAGTGCCTCGATGAACAACCGTGTAAGGATGGCGTCGTCATGAGGCAGATAGTCGGTTGTGACCTTGAAGTAGGTGATGTACCTTCTTGCAGATGTCTTTCCATCATACGGATTGATGTTGAATAGTTTATATCATGGTAGGAAGGGAACATCTCTCCATGCAGCAGGATATGGTTGACGTATCCTAAAGTCTTGGCAGTTGTCTCGAGCATGCAACATGGCTCGGAGCTCCTGGACCTCTATTCTTGCCTCCCTGGCCTCGTCTGCAGCGGTGGGGGCCGATATTTCAGGAGGATTATCATTCGGGTTTGGTGCAGCTGAATTCGAATCCGCATTGACTGCGGGACCCAAGCTTGTTTGGCCAAGCGTTCTTTCTTGCAGAGTTGGAAGGGCCGCTTTAATCTCGTCCACAGACTTGACCAAGGCATGTAGTATGGCCTCCAGAGTGTCGATGCATTGGCGATCGCTGGGACCATCTTGGTTGCTGTCCGTCATGAATACCATCCTCACATGAGGAGAGATGGAAGAAATGGTAGAGGACGTGCCCTCTGAGTCATACCCTTGTACAGAGAAGTCGTCAGGGTATGTGGGAATGTTCTCCTCTGGTTCGGACTCAGAAAGAGTGGTACCTCCAGCTTCAGAGCTTGCCTCGTCTTGAGAATTGTGGACGTCCTCGGGGACGTCGAGATCTGCTGTATCTGTTGGGTGAACCATCTCAAACGGGTACATTGGTAAACTCCTTCTGTAACAATGGTAGACAACCGTTTAGAAAAAAGTTTCTTGGTTACGCCGGTTAAGATTTTCGGGCTGAAGACATTCGT
Source organism: Iris pallida (assembly GCA_029216955.1). Lineage (NCBI taxonomy): Eukaryota > Viridiplantae > Streptophyta > Magnoliopsida > Asparagales > Iridaceae > Iris > Iris pallida. Next base: position 14,154,479 of record JANAVB010033616.1, read on the forward strand.
TTTCTTCCCTCTACCGCTGCCTGGAATCTTCAGAGCAGAATTTCAGGAGGCGACGAGAAGCGCCTCGTCTTCTGAGCTTGGGTGTTGCAGCCGTTGGAAGACGGACCGCCGGTTTTCTTGTACTGTATAACACCCAGTTTTCTAAAATGAGGGTAATTTTAAAATTTTGTGTTTTAATTTATTTAATTATGATATTTAAATGATAATATAATTTTTGGTGATTTTTAATCATTTTTAAAACTATTTAAAATCATGGCTTATAATTTTGGTGTTTTGCTAGTGTAACCCTAGAGACAGCTTGACCTAGTGCCTAGCCATGTGATTAGGGTAATTCATTTATCATTTTAGCTTGAGGGTATTTTGGTCATTTTGAATTTATTTGAATTTAACAGGATTTATTAGAATTTATTGTAATGTATGTGAAATTATTATTAATTAAATAATTGCTTGGTGTCTTGTTAGTCTTTAACCTAGAATGGACCAAACCTAGAAGTGAGACTTAACCTATAGAATAAGTGGGACTTGTTAGTTTAAGTCATGGTTGGAAATTGATAGATAATTGCTTTGGGCTTATTAGTTAGAATAAGGTGTTTTGAGAATATGCCTTTAACTAGGAAGCCTAGAAACCCACTAAGAGAGGGAGGCCCATGGCCCAACTAACTAAAACCCTAATCCTAGAGTTTTGGCCAGCCAACATAGGGAATCCCACCGCTATATAATGCCTCTTCCATTAGTTGTAGCCTCTTTTGTTATGTTTCAACATTTTGAAGAAGGAGAGGTATAGGAATCTACCTCAAGCCCTAGTTTCTTCATTTTAATTCCTTTTTCCCTCTAGTCTTTTGCATTAGTTCCTAATCCAGCTCTATTTCATGTCCATGGAGAGAAATCTCAGGTTTGAACCAATTTTGAGCATTTGGCTATCAAGGCGAATACCTCCCCCCATTTGAGGCTTTTTCTTGTAAATTGCACATATAGGTAAATCCCTATTTCCTTCACCAAATTTCGTTTTCTTTTCATGGATAGGAAGCCCTAGGTGTCCCCTAGCCGTAGGTATTGGATTTGTGTCGATTCGTATCCGTTTGGTGTCCGTATCGGACGCGTATCATGACTTGTACACATGTATTTGATGAAATGCATGTGAGGATTCTTTTTTACTGTTTTTGAAAACTATTTGAACAAAAATATTATTTTTAATGTGACTTCTATTTACCCTAACCTAAACCTATGTTTCTGTGTCGTGTCGTATCCATACGATGGCATGGACATGCCCCGCGCACGCGGCTGGGTTTCCCTGCTGCCCGTGTCGTAGAACTCCCTGTACACGATACATCTGGACACCAAATTTTGTGTGGACCTTCCCTTGGTGACTGACACCAAGCCCCTAAAGTTTCATAGGATCCTATCGAGTGGTTAGGAAGCAATCTAGCCCGCACTGTTTTCCTCACTGTGTGCATGTTCGAAAAAATTACGTTTAATACGCTCAAATTTCTCGGACACGACACTGGTTGAGGGCTGTGCAGACTTATGGACACACACCCCTATTTTACCTCTACACGTGTGCACAAGCACGACATATCTCGAGCTCTGTGTCGAGCCCAATCGAGCTCGACACGGCCGTACGAGGTCACTCTTTCACAGTTTCTGTTAAACTTGCAATTCTGTTTTGGACACGATTGTGTCCACCTCGTGGACACATCTGGGGTTGTTTGGACACGAGTGATATGCCCCTGTCACTGTACCCCTCGTCCAATTTTGATTTTAAATTTTTATGATAATTTGGGTTTCGAATGAATGGGAATTTATGTGTCAGTGTTCTTCACTGTCAGTTGAGTTTTTTATTTGAACTATCAGTTGTTGGAACCCATTTCCCTGAACTCGAATTTTAAATTATTTTAGAAGATTATGTTGTATATGTATGTATAGCTGATGTTGAATTCAGTAGTTCAGTTTTGGGTTTTCGAATGTGGAAAGTTATGTATCAGTGTTTATTTCAGTTGGGTTTTTCTACTGTCGGTTGAGTTTATATATTGAGCCTATTCTTGAGATGAGATATATGCTAGATGTTGTTAAGTTCACATGGGTGAATGTTGGAGTGAACTGAAATAGGATGGTCATTTACTGATTTCTGGGATTACATAAAATTCCAAACCAATTTCTATGATTCAATGCAAAGAGAAGTTCATACATATGTATTAGATGATTTTAATGATAATTTCAACTGTATTTGTTAAATAGATGTTTATCTGGATGTATATTTGGGTTTCCAGTATTTGGTTTTCGAATTTCAGTGGGTTGTTAGACATGAACTGTTAGTGCAATAACTGAGATTGTTAACTAGAGTTAACATATGATACATTGATTCCTGAGAACATGTAACTTAGACCCTACCACACATGGCTAACCAAACACACACCCCACTGTCATGATTCCCGAGAACACACAACTTTCCCCCTTCCAAACTGTCAACTAAAATCCCCATGTATCACACTGATTCCTATTTTTCACTAACTCTCAGATAACATACACACATTCATCTATACACCTCTGTAAAACTGAACACTAATCACCCCTATATACCACATAAACCCCTTGCCATGCTACACCTACCCACTTGCTATACACAAGGATAGGTTCACACATTTAGACACACACACACACACATGTATTCACTGTCACCTAGGTTCTCTTGAACACACACACAGGCCTATACAAGAACCACATGGAATGATTCACACACATAACAAAAACTTGGGATTTGCCACTCTAACTGTCATGATTAAATCTGAGGTTATCTACATCTATATATACATGACACTCATCCTTTCCTGTCACACACATTCCTATCTAACACACATACATGAACATGCTGAACACATTCCTGTACACAGGAACATACACACACACACATTGCTATGTACACACTGTTTCCTCACACTCTTATATAAACATACACACACACACACACATTACTATGTACACACTGTTTCCTCACACTCTCATATACACATACACTCACACAATTGCCTATTTACATAGCTCTCTCTAACTCTCCATGTGTATATGTATATAGATGTATACTTGTAGCCATGCATGTTAAGTATAAATACATGTGTAATGAAGATGGGTTAGCCTTGTGTCATGTGTAGTGTAAACTCATAACTAGTGTTAATTTCTCTTTTCATGTACACCTCCATGTTCACACACACACATAGCTTTACATGTTAGTTTCTTTCTCTTATATATATATATATATATATATATATATATATATATATATATAATGTTGAATATGCATGAAAGTGATGTATCTTGATATGTGACTTGTGTTGGCTTGTATAGCTTTGGATTGGTATGTGTGGATGCTAGGGTAGACAAGGTTAGGCCTAGTGAGACTTGATTGAGTCTAGGTTGACTAAGTTGACCTAGCTTTGACTAGATAGTTGGCTGAAGTTGACCAGAGTCGACTTTAGTCTAGAATTGACCTAAACATCATGTAGATGTATTGTAGCAGTCTATTTCTCTATTTTAGACATATTGCAACTTGTGTTGCTCTGATTAGGAGACAGACACCTCTCCTCAGGCAGTACACCCTCTTCTGACATTCAGTTATCAGGCGAGTATATTTTCTGACCGTTTCATACTTGCCAAGATTTATATTCTTGCTCTAGATTACTTTACATGATGTTGACATGTTGGTAGCATGGATTGGTACTATATGGATCTTTTCATGAGATGTTATCCCCCTCGGGAGCATCGGATACTGCATATTTTGTGCGTTTCACGAATCATCACGTATCTCTATGCTTTCATTGATTCACGAATCGCTTGTGACACATGTACTCTCATGTTCACAGAGCCATCATGAATCACCTTCACGTATCACTCATTTTATGAGCCATGTGAAGTTTCACGAAACTTAACATAACTTGAACAGATCCTTGTGTATTGATTAGGGACGGGGGAGTAGAAATAGCATGTGAATATTATCCAAGTAGCTGTAGTCATGAATCACTCTTGGCTGTAGTCATGAATCTCCTATGCCATTCACATGTTTATAATTTACTCTGACTCACTAGTCACTGCTAGTTCTCTATTTATAGTAGATATTTCCTTACATTTATCCCCTTTACTTCATATATTCTCTTTCAGCATTTCATGTATCTTACTCTATTGCATGCTTTATTTTTCCTAACTTGATATGAACTGCGTGTGATGTATTATGCTCGCTCCTGTCCTGACTGGACCTGTTGAAAATATTACAGAGGATGAGAATGAGGCCCTATGTACCACCTATTACGGAGCGGGCTTAGACGACACTTGCAACCTAGTTCCTCTGGAGGACCCTACTGCAGTACAGGATGCAACTCCTATAGTCTAGGCTAGATAGCTAGGCTTTATCTTTTTCGGCATTGTTTATTCGACTTTCAGTTGTTGTTCTGAGATGTTATATATATTTAGAGACTTGTATTGAGCTGGATGTTTCTTGAGTTGTTATCTTAGACACTTAGACTCTCTGGTTGTATTTATGTGGATCCTTTCATTTCAGTATTTATCTATCTATCTTTCTATCTTATCATTCTGTCCTAGATGTGATTGAGACTGTATATTGCTATGTCACCTCCATTCAAAGTATATATACTGTACAGGTACCTTTATATTGTTAGATGATTGACCTAGGACAGCGTTCTACCGTCGACACTGCGGCATAGGCTGGGCATTGTTACGTTCTCGTACCCTCACAGTGGGTGCGGGTCGTGACACATTTTTAGTGGTGGCCCATGCAGGTCGAGTTTATGTGGTGGTATTTGAACTAGAGTATCACTACAGCCTGCAGTAGGATTAGGATATATTTTTGAAGGTACTCAATCACAGTTAAGATTCCTTGAGAGATTCCTAGGACAACCCTTGAGAATCTTATTTAAACTTCAATTTGAAATCATTTTCCTTGTTTTGTTCGCTCTCACTCCTTGATTATTAAATTTGATTTTGATGGATCGTTGTTGATTTTAATTTTTCTATCGAGATGAATTTTATGGCCTGAGTTACGATATTTTCTGATAATATATGTTGATGGGAATAACAGGGATGGTAGAACGGCTACTTGATTATGGAACCTATAGTTTATCGCAGCCATATTAGCTGGCGTGGCCGAAACATAGAGACCTGACTTCGGATGTACGTATCTTGGTTATGAGATTTGGAATTTCTCGCAGCTATACTAGTCGGCATAGCGAGAATTCCAGACGACATGATTGTAGAGGTGCATGCCCCAGTTATGGAATCTATCGTTTATCGCAGCCTTGCTTACCGGCCTGGCGAGGGCTTTGAGTAACATGATTTTGGACAGACGCATATGATTATCAGACTGTATCTTGAGAAGGTTTTTAAACATATCATCTCTATCGTACCCTTTTGTTGTTATAATTGTATTCTATCATCAAATAAATTAGGAGTAGGGATATTTTAGTTTTGTATAGCTTATTCATATGTAGTTCTTTCATAGTGTAATGACGTGATGACTTGTAGCGTGGTTGTACCCTAGAGATGATAGTTAGCATTGGTATTAGAATAGTAACCCATTATAGATGATTCTCCTGTTATTTATAATACCTACCAGTTTCCATAGAGGATGTTAGTCTGCTCTGCAGCCTTGATGATTGTTATTATTTTTTTCTCTTTTCTTTCATTGTCCTTTCCAGTAAGACACCTATGACCAGAGCCTGTCCTTGAGTATAATATTGTAGTTCACCTAAGACTGAGAGGTCTATATATAGATAGATTCCAGATGATATTGGCATATGGGATATGGGTTGGTTGGTATCTATAGGCCATTGTCGTGTAGAATTATAAACATGTTGTTTAGCCTATATTGGTTCAGTTTCCTATTTTTGTTACGTTCTCCTTGTGATGAGTTCAGGCATGATAGATCAACCTTTATAGGCAGTGTACAGACCCTTCACTAGATGTCATGTCCCTTTTCTTATAAATTCAGTCTCCTTAGCATCATTCCTTTTGCCTACATTGATGTTTCAGACCATTCATCCTTAGCCTAAATTCTGAGCATTTGTTCAGTTCCTGATAAGTTTAGTCTACTTTAACCCTTGATGATCAGTTATATATGTATGGATATATAGATGATATACTTAGGATATATATAGTGGATTGTTGTTCTTGAGCTTATGTATATATGGTATTGGGATTTGTGTGCTTAGATTATGGGTATTTAGTTATAGGTGACTTGATAAGATTGGGAAGTTAAGAGTTAGTCTATTTTAGATTTTTTTTTCTTTTGCTAATCTCTAGTTGCCAACACCTAGATAGCTAGCATAGGTAAAACCCTAAGAAGTTGACCAGTTGATGACCAAGTACTTGGATGTTGACAAATTGACTAGTGGTTGACCCTTGACTATGTTTGACCTAGAAGTAGTACTACCATCTTAAATTTCGAGGACAAAACTTTTCTAAGGTGGGTAGACTTGTAACACCTAGTTTTTTAAAATGAGGGTAATTTTAAAATTTTGTGTTTTAATTTATTTAATTATGATATTTAAATGATAATTTGATTTTTGGTGATTTTTAATCATTTTTAAAACTATTTAAAAGCATGACTTGTGATTTTTATGTTATGCTAGTGTAACCCTAGAGACAGCTTGACCTAGAGCCTAGCCATGTGATTAGGATAATTCATTTATTATTTTAGCTTGAGCGTATTTTGGTCATTTTGAATTTATTTGAATTTAATAGGATTTATTAGAATTTATTGGAATGTATGTGAAATTATTATTAATTAAATAATTGCTTGGTGTCTTGTTTGTCTTTAACCTAGAATGGACCTAACCTAGAAGTGAGACTTAACCTATAGACTAAGTGGGACTTGTTAGTTTAAGTCATGGTTGAAAATTGATAGATAATTGCTTTGGGCTTATTAGTTAGAATAAGGTGTTTTGAGAATAGGCCTTTAACTAGGAAGCCTAGAAACACACCAAGAGAGGGAGGCCCACGGCCCAACTAACTAAAACCCTAACCCTAGAGTTTTGGCCAGACAACATAGGAATCTCACCCCTATATAATGCCTCTTCCATTAGTTGTAGCCTCTTTTGTTATGTTTCAACATTTTGAAGAAGGAGAGGTATAGGAATCTTCCTCAAGCCCTAGTTTCTTCATTTTAATTCATTTTCCCCTCTAGTCTTTTGCATTAGTTCCTAATCCAGCTCTATTTCATGTCCATGGAGAGAAATCTCAGGTTTGAACCAATTTGGAGCATTTGGCTATCAAGGAGAACACCCCCCATTTGAGGCTTTTTCTTGCAAATTGCACATATAGGTAAATCCCTATTCCCTCCACCAAATTTCATTTTTTTTGCATGGATAGGAAGCCCTAGGTGTCCCCTAGCCGTAGGTATTGGATTTGTGTCGATTCGTGTCCGTTTGGTATCCGTATCGGACACGTATCATGACTTGTACACATGTGTTTGATGAAATGCCTGTGATGATTCTTTTTTCACTGTTTTTTAAAACTATTTGAACAAAAATATTATTTTTAATGTGCCTTCTATTTTCCCTAACCTAAACCCATGTTTCTGTGTCATGTCGTGTCCATACGATGGCATGGACACCCCTGCGCGCGGCTAGGGTTCCCCTGCTGCCCGTGTCCTAGAACTCCCTGTACACGACACATCTGGACACCAAATTTTGTGTGGACCTTCCCTTGGTGACTGACACCAAGCCCCTAAAGTTTCATAGGATCCTATCGAGTGGTTAGGAAGCAATCTAGCCCGCACTATTTTTCTCACTGTGTGCACGTGCGGAAAAATTGCGTCTGATACGCTCAAATTTCTCGGACACGACACGGGTTGAGGGCTGTGCAGACATATGGACACACACCCCTATGTTCCCTCTACACGTGTGCACAAGCACGGCGTATCTCGAGCTCGGTGTCGAGCCCAATCGAGCTCGACACGGCCGTATGAGGTCACTCTTTCACAGTTTCTGTTAAAGTTATAATTCTATTTTGGACACGATTGTGTCCACCTCGTGGACACGTCTGGGGTTGTTTGGACACGAGTGATATTCCCATGTCACTGTACCCCTCGTCCACTTTTGATTTTCAAGTTTTTATGATAATTTGGTTTTCGAATGAATGGGAATTCATGTGTCAGTGTTCTTCACTGTCAGTTGAGTTTTTGATTTGAACTGTCAGTTGTTGGAACCCAGTTCCATGAACTCGAATGTTAAATTAGTTTAGAAGATTATGTTGTATATGTATGTATAGCTGATGTTGAATTCAGTAGTTCAGTTTTGGGTTTTCGAATGTGGAAAGTTATGTATCAGTGTTTATTTCAGTTGGGTTTTTCTACTGTCAGTTGAGTTTATATATTGAGCCTATTCTTGAGATGAGATATATGCTAGATGTTGTTAAGTTCACATGGGTGAATGTTGGAGTGAACTAAAACAGGATGGCCATTTACTGATTTCTGGGATTACATGAAATTCCAAACCAATTTCTATGATTCAATGCAAAGAGAAGTTAATACATATGTATTAGATGATTTTAATGATAATTTCAACTGTATTTGTTAACTAGATGTTTATCTGGGTGTATATTTGGTTTTTGAATTTCAGTGGGTTGTTAGACATGAACTGTTAGAGCAATAACTGAGATTGTTAACTGGAGTTAACATATGATACATTGATTCCTAAGAACATGTAACTTAGACCCTACCACACATAGCTAACCAAACACACACCCCACTGTCATGATTCCTGAGAACACACAACTTTCCCTCCTTCCAAACTGTCAACTGAAATCCCCATGTATCACACTGATTCCTATTTTTCACTAACTGTCAGATAACACACACACATTCATCTATACACCTATGTAAAACTGAACACTAATCACCCCAACATGCCACATAAACCCCTTGTCATGCTACACCTACCCACTTGCTATACACAAGGATAGGTTGACACATTTAGACACACACACACATGTATTCACTGTCACCTAGGTTCTCTTGAACACACACACACAGGCCTATACAAGAACCCCATGGAATGATTCACACACATAACTAAAACCTGGGATTTGCCACTATAACTGTCATGATTAAATCTGAGGTTATCTACATCTATATACATGACACTCATCCTTCCCTGTCACACACATTCCTATCTAACACACACAGAAACATGCTGAACACATTCCTGTACACAGGAACATACACACACACATTGCTATGTACACACTGTTTCCTCACACTCTCATATAAACATACACACACATTACTATGTACACACTGTTTCCTCACACTCTCATATACACATACACACACACACAATTGCCTATTTACATAGCTCTCTTTAACTCTCCATGTGTATATGTATATAGATGTGTACTTGTAGCCATGCATGTTAAGTATAAATACATGTGTAATGAAGATGGGTTAGCCTTGTGCCATGTGTAGTATAAACTCAAAACTAGTGTTGATTTCTCTTTTCATGTACACCTCCATGTTCACACACACACATAGCTTTACATGTTAGTTCCTTTCTCTTATATAAATATATATATATATATATATATATATATATATATATATATATATATTTATATATATATATATATATAATGTTAAATTTGCATGAAAGTGATGTATCTTGATATGTGACTTGTGTTGGCTTGATAGCCTTGGATTGGTATGTATGGATGCTAGGGTAGACAAGGTTAGGCCTAGTGAGACTTGATTGAGTCTAGGTTGACCAAGTTGACCTAGCTTTGACTAGATAGTTGGCTGAAGTTGACCAGAGTTGACTTTAGTCTAGAATTGACCTAGACATCACGTAGATGCATTGTAGCAGTCTATTTCTCTATTTTAGACATATTGTAACTTGTGTTGCTCTGATTAGGAGACAGACACCTCTTCTCAGGCAGTACATCCTTTTCGGACATTCAGTTATCAGGCGAGTACATTCTTTGACAGTTTCATACTTGCCAGGATTTATATTCTTGCTCTAGATTACTTTACTTGATGCTGACATGTTGGTAGCACGGATTGGTACTATATGGATCTTTTCATGAGATGTTATCCCCCTCGGGAGCATCGAATACTGCATGTTTTGTACGTTTTATGAATCATCACGTATCTCTATGCTTTTATTGATTCACGAATCGCTTGTGACACATGTACTCTCATGTTCACAGAGGCATCATGAATCACCTTCACGTATCACTCATTTTATGAGCCATATGAAGTTTCACGAATCTTAACATAACTTGAACAGATCCTTGTGTATTGATTGGTGATAGGGGAGTAGAAATAGCATGTGAATATTATCCAAGTAGCTGTAGTCATGAATTACTCTTAGCTATAGTCATGAATCTCATGTGCCATTCATATGTTTATAATTTACTCTGACTCACTAGTCACTGCTAGTTCTCTATTTATAGTAGATATTTCCTTACAGTTATCTTCTTTACTTAATATATTCTCTTTCAGCATTTCATGTATCTTACTCTATTGTATGCTTTATTTTTCCTAACTTGATATGAACTGCGTGAGATGTATTGTGCTCGCTTCTGTCCTGACTGGACCTGTTGAAAATATTACAGAGGATGAGGATGAGGCCTTATGTACCACCTATTACGGAGCAGGCTTAGACGACACCTGCAACCTGGTTCCTCTGGAGGACCCAGCTGCAGTACAGGATGCTACTCCCATAGTCTTGGCTAGATATCTGGGCTTTATCTTTTTCAACATTATTTATTTGACTTTTATTGGTTGTTCTGAGATGTTGTTTATATTTAGAGACTTGTATTGAGCTATATGTTTCTTGAGTTGTTATTTTAGACACTTAGACTCTCTGGTTGTATTTATATGGATCCTTTTATTTCAGTATTTATCTATCTATCTTTCTATCTTATCATTCTGCCTTAGATGTGATTGAGACTGTATATTGCTATGTCACCTCCATTCGGAGTGTATATACTGTACAGGTACCTTTATATTGTTAGATGATTGACCTAGAACAGCGTTCTACCATCGACACTGCAGCGTAGGCTGGGCGTTGTTCCGTTCTCGTACCCTCACAGTGGGTGCGGGTCGTGACATACAGCTGCCTTGTTGCAGCAGCAGTTGACAATGACTTGGGTGCATTGATGTCCCTGACAGGACTCTCTACACATCAAATCTTCGTCTCTTTCCTTGCGTTTGTGAAGAATCATGTTGCGCAAGTCACCCGTTTTGTGGGCCCGGGAGTTCTGAGCCAATGAGTGTATTGGCCTCCTGTCTGCTCCCTGATGTGGGGGTAGCACGAGTACTTGCCCCTGATTCTTGTTGGAAGATTCTTGATAACTATCCCGTTCCTTGGCCGCTGGGGGCTGGACACATGTAGTTTTATACAACTTTCCATCAGTGGCCAGTGTAATAGTCAGCGGGACGCCCTGATAGTCAGAAGTTGTGACAGTCGACTGAGCTCGCCGAGCCCGCGCTGCCCGAGACTTCTTCCTTCTAGCACCTGAGAGTGCATAGTTGGAAGAGTCCATGGAGATTGGCACATGAGAGCATCTGGGGTCAGGATCGCCTGAGAGGCGGTCGAAGACTGACCGTGAGCTGCATGGGACAGATGGTATACGGCTGGGATCGGTGACCGTACAGGCTGTCTGTATGCGGCTGGTATGTGTGGCCGCATGACCTTTCTGTATGCGGCTAGGAGCGGTGGCCGCATGTGTCACGACCCGCACCCAAGAGTAAGGGCACGAGACATGGGTACGTCCAGCCTACGTCGCAGTGTCGGCGGTAGAATGCTGTCCTAGGTCTCATGCATCTAACAGTATAAGGCTAAACAGTTTATACTCCCCAAATGGGGGTGATATAGCAGAATGTAAACTCAATCACAACTAAGGAAGAAGAAGCACGATATGATATGTAACTCAAATGAAATACAGATGATCAGAAGAGTCTAAGTGTCTAAGATAACAACTCAGCAAACATCCAGAAATACAAAGTCTCAACTACTGAATATGAAAGAATATATATAATCCAGATCTCAAATGACAGAAATAGTAAAACATATACTAGGGAGCCTCAGTCTCTATAGCTAGTGGATCCGGCTGGGAATCTGGATCACAGGTATCATCTAGAGCTGTCCCATAGAAAGTGTCAACACCAGCCTCATCCTCGTCCTCTGTAAACATTCAACGGTGCCTAATCAGGACGGAGCGAGCACAATACATCTCAACAGTTCATACCAGGTTAAAAATTATAATCATGCAGTAAATTAAGATACAGGAAACTGAAAAAAGTACAGAATGTAAACAGAGAGAGAACTGTAATAGAAATATCTACTATAAATAGAGAACTAACAGTGGCTAGTGAGTCAGAGTACAATATAAACATGTGAATGGCATAGGTGATTCTGATGCTACACTACAAAAAAATTCTGATGCTACACTACTTGGATATTATTCACATGTCTACTTCTACTCCCCCGTACCCCCAATCAATACACAAGGATCCAGCCAAGTTATGTTATGATAAATGTAACGACCCCCGAAGGGTGGTACATGATAGTCCCATAAATGGGGATTCTAAGAAATCACATAAATGGGGGATTCAAGGAAGACTCTGTGATCATGAGAGTACATGTCACAAGTAATTCAATGAACCATGAAGCATAGTGATACACAATGTAAGTGAAACGCACAGAACATGTAGTATTCGATGCTCCCTGAGGGGATAACATCTCAAGAAAGGATCCATGTAGTACTAATCTGTGTGACCAACGTGACAGTATCATGTAAAGTAATTTAAAGCAGGAGAATAATTCTAACAGGATATGAAATGATCAGAGAATATACTCGCCTGGTTTATGAATGTCTGAAGTAAATGTACTGTCCGAGATGAGGTACCTGACTCCTAGTTAGAGCAACACAAGTCAAGATGTATACAGGGGATGATAATTGAAATCTACTATGCATCTACATACTGTCTAGGTCAAACTAGACTAAAGTCAACCCTTGGTCAACTCCAGTCAACTATACTAGTCAAGGCTAGGTCAACTAGGTCAAACTTAACCCAAACAAGTCTGATAAGTCTCGCTAGGCCTAACGAAGCTTAGTCTAGCAATCACACACCAATCACAAGGCTATACAAGCTAACACAAGCCATCACATTCAATATTATACATAAGAGAAAGGAAGCTAGCATGTAAAGCTATGTGTGTGTGAACGTGGAGGTGTACATGAAAAGAGAAATCAACACTAGTTATGAGTTTACACTACACATGGCACAAGGCTAACCCATCTTCATTACACATGTATTTATACTTAACATGCATGGCTACAATTATACATCCATATACATATACACATAGAGAGTTTGAGAGAGCTATGTAAATAGGCAATTGCCATATCTATTTTACATCACTTAAACACATGCACATATCACATTGGGCTATACATATATCACATTCACATTACATAGGAAATTGCATTATTCATTTCTCATTACCTATCACATTACACCTATTCACTAGGTTAGATATTATCTATATATATACATATATACATAACATAGAGGGAAAATATGTATGTTAAGAAAATGTGTGTGTGTGTGTGTGTGTGTGTGTCAATTACAGGTTTAGGAGTGCGTATGGTGAGTGAACATGTGAGTGTGAGATAAACATGTGTGTGTGAGGGTTATTTGGTGTAGTATTAGGCAAATATGGCAAGGGGGTGTTAGTGAATGAGTGACATAAACAAAACAGTGTATATGCTAACAGAAAAACAGGGAGTGATAGGAATGTGGGTGTTCAAGGGTTCACATGATTGTGTAACCTAGGAAACAGGGAGCTGTACATTGCAAAGCAGTTTGTACACTGGAAATTAGAGAAAAATAGTGTAGGACGGCTCCTGGATATCAGTTAGAGAAATCCTGGAAATAGTGAGCTGACACAACCATTGAATCAATTTGAATAGGAGTACATTCAATGTTAAGGAAAGGAAATCAATGTAGTGGTAATTTGGAAGTCAGTGAGGATAAACACAACCATTTAATGAACATTGAAATGAACTTCAATCAATTTAAAAGAAGATTCATTATCAGTTGACAGGAAATGAGTAATCAACCCATCATTCAATCAACCAACCAATGCAAAGTATAGGGAATTAACACTTCAATAGGGAATCATTCAATTTCAGTTAAAGGAAGAAAATCAGTCACAGTTTTGCAATGACAGTTTTAAATCAATGAAATCTTTTGACAGTTTAATAACCTTAATCGAATCCCATTGTTCAACAACATTATGATGATTCAACATAGGAAACAATATTCAAGAATAAATTTTCAGGTTATGAAGAACTATTTGACAGCTCATTAAGGAAGGGAAATCAATTCAGGATATTGGAAACAATGTATCAGTCAAATACAATATTGAAAACCCATTAAAATGTCTAATAGGAACAATGGTATTTGTCAAGTCCTACCCACATGCAAAAATCCTATTCCATAACAACCACCCCAATCTAATATGAAAGTTCGAACTAATAGAGGTTAATACACATGTAGGATTCATTAGACACATAATATATCAGTTCAAATGGATTAAAAATAGGAATTAACTGTTCAGGAAAAACTGAAACATTAGTGTATCAGTCATACACCAACACAGTCCCAATCTCATATATATAAGCCTATTCGAATAAGAAAATTAAATTAAACATGAACTAATCAGCATGTAGGATCACACATGACTATCTAAACATCATTTAAAACAGATTAAATAAGGGGAACATAAGAAAACAGGAATTGGAATCATGTATCAGTCAAACCTTATTGAAAACCCAATAAAATGTCTAATATCCTCATTCTCGTCAAACATCCCATTCTAATTTGTAATAATCAGCTAACAGAGGTTAGTAAACATGTTTAGGATATAAATTAGCAATTTAAACTCTAGCTAACAATATTTTTAATCAATAAGAAATAGGAAAATGAATAACAGTGCTCACTGATACTCACAGGTTGCACTGTCTCGTGCAGCGAGTCCACACTCTCGTGGACGCGACACGAGAAACGACACGTCTCGTGCTCGTGTCCACGTATAGCCTACATATAGGCCTATACACGTGACACAACCCGAGACATGGCGGACACGCGTACGCGTAATACGACACGCGTATCAGTCGCATTTCTGCACGTATAAAGTTCATGTGTATGACCAGTGCACGTGTCCATACACACTCGACACGTATCCGTTGGACACGAAACTTCGGGGATGTCATGACAGACATTGCCCCTTACTTCGTGTCCAAGCACACGTGTCCACGTGTCCTGAACAAGCCACACGAACTCGCGAGTAGCAAGACAGTGCTGTCGCATGGGCGTGGAGCGTGTCCACGAGTCCAGTATCGACACGAACTGGACTCGATCCATGTTCAGTCGTATAGAAATCAATAAGCCACATAAAACCTATTTTTCTAGTCAAAAACAGCAAACTTCAACCCATTGAGACATTAGGTCTAACACCTTAACAGCCTACTGATACGTGTCCGATACGGACACATATCCGACACAGGTTGGGTTTAGATCCTACCCGAAGATAGAGGGGACCTAGGTCTATGCATCTATGATAATAAATCACTAGTTTAGATGGGGTTTGAAAGATTACCAATGGGTTCTCCTCAAGCTCAAAAACTCAATAAACAGCCCACTTCTACTGTAGCCCGAGCACTGTGGATTCCCCAAATCAGTATTCTACCTCCATGGACAGCAAGAGGGTGATGGTTAGATTACAATGCAAAAAATTTGGTTGAAAAAGGATGAGAAATGGAGAAGCTAAGAATAAATAAAGTTGGAGCTCACCTTGTTCTTGAGAAATGAGAATGAATAAAGGAGGCAAGGGTTTTTGGGAGGGATTAAATAGGGAAAATCCCAAGATGGCTGCCCTAAAATCTAGGGCTAGGGTTGATCCAAGGGTTCTCCATCAATCTAGACAATTCAATGGCTAGATGAATCCTAGGTAGCCCATCACTAGTCTTAACTAATCAATATGACTAATAACTAACCAAAACACAAATCAAGACTAGCCATGACTGACCATGACCAATCCCAATCTAACTTAGTCTAACCATGACTAATTAGGACTAATCTAGGTTAGGTCAGTCTAGGTTAGTGCTAACACAACACAAGGTAATTGATTAATTAATACTAAAATCACACCATCCTATTAATTATATTAAATTCCAATAAATATATATTAAATTCAAATAATTCAAAAATGACAAAAATACCCTCAAACTAAAATGATAAATTAAATACCCTAATCACATGGCTAGGCTCTAGGTCACTATCTCTAGGGTTACACTAGCAAAACACCAAATCACAAGTCATAATTTTAAATAGTTTAAAAATGATTAAAAATCACCAAAACTCATAATATGAAATAAATATCAATAATTAATAATTATAATTATAAAATTTCAAAATTATCCTCATCTGGAAAATTGGGTGTTACAGCATGAACCTTCGGGATGCGGCTGGAAGTCGTGACCGTGCAGGCTGCCTGCATACGGCTGGCAGTTTTGGCCGCATGGGCTTTCTGCATGCGGCTGACTTCCATGGCTGCATGAGTCTTCTCCATGCGGTTGGCAATTGCGGCCGCATGAGCCTTTTTCATGCGGCTGACACCCTTATGCTGCTCGGATCGCATAGAGTTCATCTTTGCCCCTGCAAGTCCACTATCATAGTATTTTCTTCTGTCGGACTTGGGGACAGCAGAGTCCTCTACGGTCTGAAGTGGGGTTGCCTGCGAGGCTTCTACTCTATCTTGAGCTACAGAGAGTATTTCTTCGAGAGCTTGGGGAGGAGCAAAAGATTTGGGCCTCCACTCCCTGTGGGCCTTCTTCGTGCGGGCTCGCCGCTGGACCGGGCCAGCGCTTCCGTCGGAGAGCATTTCTTTAAACGCCTGCTGGTTGAACCAGGCGACCAGCATTTGTTGAGTGAAGCCAAGTTTGGCTGCATCCGATTGCGTCACCAACTCCTCAGCCGTAGAGAAGTTAGTCTCCAGCAGAGTCGCCATCGTGTTTGCCATTGATTGTAAAAGTAAAGAATAATTTTATAGGAGGACTGAACTTAGACTCACAATACAAACTAGCTCATACAAAGAAAGCCTAGGAATAAAAACCTAGGTACAGCAATCTAAGTACGATTGTTTATTTTTGATTCTGGGGGTGACGATAGAGGCTCGAAAAAGTGACGACAGCTCTGCCTTACTCCTTGGACGATCGGACGTAGCCTTGACTCTGATAAAGAAATGCTCTCAGGATGTGTGGAAGGAGTCTTCTGCGCGTGCCTTTGTCTCTCTGTGTGTCCAGCGGGTGGAGAGAATCTCTTTTTTTTTGGAATTCTCCTCCTCTTTTTCTTCTGAAATCTCCAGGGTTTGCAAGGGAATGGCACCTTGCTATTTATTGAAGTGGGGGTGTGATCATTAGGGTTTGCAATGATTCTCCCCTTGAAAAGTCAGCGGCCAATCATCTGGACCATTAATCTTGATTGTATTACATCTGGGCAGTTAATTCTTGATTGCGCCAAATCCGTATGGACAATTAATGCTGATTGCAATGAATCTTCATAATTTGTCATGACAAGCTCGGATCTTCCGCCACGTGTTTAATTTGCTTAATTACAACAAATCTGATTTGATCCGAGTAATTATGGTGATTGCACTAAATCTGGTAGTGATGATTTACGAGCAGCCATAATTCTGAAGGAATAAGACAGCCACGTGTCTCAACTGTCATGAGGATCGCCACGTTTCTCAACTGTCGTGAGGACCGCCACGTGTCTCAACTTTCGTGAGTGGGACGTCCTGACAGAGTTGTATGAATGCGGTCTCTAAATGAATCGCATATGGGTGGCCCCATACTCCTAGCCGCATGAAGGTAGCAGCCGCATGAAGGTGGCAGCCGCATGAAAGAGGCAGTCGCATGAAGGAAGCAGCCGCATGAAGGTGGCAGCCGCATGAAGGAAGCAACCGCATGAAGGTGGCAGCCGCATGAGTAGAGCAACCACATGAAAAGAGCAACCGCATTGGGGTGGCAGCTGCATAGGAGTGGCAGCCTCATAGGGAGCTTTGGACTTGATGGATCATGTCAGCTATAAAAGATTTTCTTCTTTTCCCTAGGAGCACGCCATCATGTCAGAGTCATCATTTTGACTTTTATGTCAGAGCTGTCATTTGTCAGAGCTAGCATTGTCAGGGCTACCGTCAGAGTAATTAATTCAAGCTGCTACTTTATGGCCAGTTGTCAGATCGAACAGCGTGAGGCCACGTGGCGTGGAGCCATCCGAGCCGCATGAAGGACTTTTGAAGCTGCATGAGCCTCCTTCTGTTTGTGAACCGTATGGGATCCTGAAGGACTTATGAGCCGCATGAGGCTCCTTCTGTTTTGAGCCGCATGGACTTTTCTTGACTTTTTCCATGCTTCTACAGAAGACTAGTGCAGCGTGTTACTTAGGCTTTTACGCCTTGTTGTCAGAAGGACCCTTTCGGCTTGTACCCATAGCAAAGTCGCCATAAAGATATTTGTCATAATCGTTATTTACGCAGGTTCAATTTATTTTATGACCGTTTCATCCAAAATTCCTAACTCACGTCAAAGAAAGTTGAAGCACTCTTCGGCTAGTGGTTTGGTAAAGAAGTCTGCTAGCTGATATTCAGTGTCTATGAACTCTAAATTAATCGTGCCTTGGTGTTGATGATCACACAAAAAGTGATATCTAATCTCTATGTGTTTAGTGCGTGAGTGACAAACTGGGTTCTTGGTCAGATTAACGGCACTAGTGTTATCATAGAAAATAGGTATGTGCTTAAAACATAAGTTGTAGTCTTCAAGGGTTTGCTTCATCCACAGAACCTGTGCACAACAACGACCAGCTGCAATGTATTCAGCTTCTGTTGTGGATAGTGCGACAAAGTTATGCTTCTTGCTATACCATGAGACAAACGCCTTTCCTAACAAATGACACGTACCGCTGGTACTCTTACGGTCGACTTTGCATCCCGAAGAATTAGCATCGGAATATCCGATTAAGTTAAATAAAGTGGTTTTGGGATACCACAAGCCTACCGTAATAGTTCCTTTAAGGTATCTAAAGATACGCTTAACTGCGGTCATGTGTGATTCCTTAGGATTGGCTTGGTATCTAGAACATAAGCAAATAATAAACATAATATCGAGGCGACTAGCAGTTAAATATAATAAACTACCAATCATACCTCTTCTTTGATAAAACCGTTTAGAAAAGCACTTTTCACATCCATTTGGAAAAGTTAAAAGTTTTGAAAATTTGCAAATGCGCAAAGCATCCGAATGGATTCAAGTCGGGCAAAAGGAGCATACGTCTCATCATAGTCGATGCCCTCCTCTTGGTTGTATCCTTGGGCTACGAGACGAGCTTTGTTGCGAGTGATCGAACCGTCCTCGTTCACTTTGTTACGAAAAACCCATTTAGTGCCAATTATTGAGTGGCCAGTAGGTTTAGGAACAAGTTTCCAAACTTGGCTTCTTTCAAATTGGTTGAGTTCTTCTTGCATCACGGAAATCTAAAATTCATCATTAAAAGCTTCTAAAATATTTTTAGGTTCTATTTGAGAAATGAATACAGTGCTAGCTATAGTGTCTCTTATAGAAGATCGAGTAGTTACCCCTTTTGATATTTCACCTATTACCAAGTCCTTTGGATGAGAGGGAGTGAAGTGAAACTTCTTTGGTAATTCCTTCGGAAAGCTGGTTTCAGACGTTGCATTTATAGGTGTAGACGTTGATGGTTCATCATCGTCATCGGGAATGACAATTGTACTATTATTTTCATCAAAAGTTATATTAGTATACTCTTCAACAATCATGGAGCGTTTGTTGAACACTCTATATCCCTTACTCTTGGCCGCATAGCCAAGAAGAATACCTTTGTCAGCTTTGGCATCAAATTTGCCAAAGTTGTCTTTGGTATTCAGGATAAAGCAGTGACAACCGAACACTCTAAAGTAAGAAACATTAAGAGTTCTACCAAACCAGAGCTCATAGGGTGTCTTCTTCGAAATAGGTCAAATCAACACCCTATTCAAAATATGGCACGTTGTGCTGACAGCTTCTGTCCAAAAGTATTTTGGAAGAGAGAATTGATTTAGCATAACTCTAGCCATATCGCCAAGAGTTCTATTCTTCTCCTCCACAACACCATTTTGTTGAGGAGTTCTTGGACACAAAAATTCATGACTAAAACCATTTGAATCACAAAACTTTTCAAAATCAGAATTTTCGAATTCGCCACCATGATCACTTCAGATACGAGTAATCATGTAGCCTTTTTTGTTTTGGACCTTTTTAGCTAATACTTTAAAAACAGAAATGGTCTCACTTTTATTTGTAAGAAATAAAACCCAAGTAAATCTTGAAAAATCATCTACAATAACAAAAGTGTAGAGTTTTTCGCCAAGACTGGCTACTCTACTAGGACCAAATAAGTCCATATGAAGTAATTGTAATGGTCGGGCAGTACTTACAGTGTTTATGGATTTAAAGGAAGATTTGCTAGCCTTATTCTTTTCACATTCGACACATACCGTATCTTTATTGAATGTGATATCTGGCAGTCCTCTGACTAGCTTCTTGGTGGATAGTCTGGATATAGTATCCACGTTGGCATGACTAAGACGCTGATGCCATAGGAGCCTTTCGTCTTCGTGAGCGTAAAGGCATCTTCATGTACTGTTAGTATCACTAGATGGATAGAAAATATAAATGTTATCTTCCCTTATCTCCTCAAAGGCGATGTCTCCAGTTG
>JANAVB010033616.1:14180323-14185323 GCA_029216955.1 Iris pallida
GATCTCTTCATGCGATGTTATCCCCTCGGATACATCGGGTATATTGTGTTCATGTACTTTATCATGTGCATCGTCTACTTTTTGTATTCGTATTTATTCATGTATACTCATGTGACATTCATGTACACTCATGATCATGTGAGCCTTTCATGTATAAACCAGTTGTTTCATATGGACTGATCCTCCATGTGAGACACTACCTTTCATGTGCAATAACATAACCTGGACAGATCCTTGTGTACTGATTGGGGAAGAGGGAGTATTTATTTGGTTATGTGATCTATACCATTATCATGTACAACTCCAACTTAGATTTAAGTCATGTATAACCTAAGCATGTTTACATAACCAAACATGTGCTCTAAATCACGTAGTTAGTTCAGTGTTCTTATCTATATCATGTATATCTATTTCCACTATACCATGTTCTTCTTTTTACAGTCTCTCTGTTATTTCTTTACAGCGTTTCATGTATATTATTCTATAGCTTGTTCATATTTTCCTTTCATGTTATGAAATGTGTGAGAGATATGTATTCATTCCTGTCCTGACTGGACCTGTTGAAAATATTACAGATGATGAGGATTACTGTGATACTTACTATAGAGAATGCCTAGTTAACACAGGTGACTTGGACCCTCAGAAGGATCCAGTAGTCGCTGAGGACTTGTCATTAGCTTAGTCTAGACTTATCTTATTATCTAGCTTTATGAGACATTTAAGATTGTATTGAGATATTGTTTATGGTGTGGTTTATATCGAGACTTATTATTCATATTTGTGACTCTCTGTCGAGATTATCTTATCTTCTATTCCATCTTAGATATGATGATTGAGTTGTACTTTATATATTGTTCTCCTTTCGGAGCATATTCATATTATTGTGACCTAGGACAGCGTTCTACCGTCGACACTGCGGCGTAAGCTGGACGTACCCACTTCTCGTTCCCTTACACTGGGTGCGGGTCGTAACACATTTTTAGTGGTGGCCCATGCAGGTCAAGTTCACATTTGTGAGATATCGTAGTGGCGCAATGACTTAGTTGTACTACTACGAGCCTGTTATAGAGTATAGGAAGTAAAGTGTTAGAATGAGAGGATACTCAATCACTGTTAGAATTTCTTGAGAGATTCCTAGGATAACCCTTGAGAATCTTATTTTAACTTCGATTGTAATATTTTTCCTTGATTTGATTCACCCGTTACTCATTTGATTCCCCTATTACTCCTTGTTATTGAATTTGATTTTGGTGGATTCATTGTTGAATTTTGAATCTTGATGATTAGTTGTTAACTTTGAGTTTGTATTTAAATATATATATATATATTTATCTTTATTTTATTTTTGGAATTTAGGGTATAACCTGATAACATACTTGATAAGGACAGTGAGAAAGGTAAATGTCTACATTATTTATGGAGTTATAATTTATCGCAGTCATACTGGCTAGCATGACAATGATGTAGAGCCTGATTTAGATATACTTATCCTAGTTATGGAATCTAGATTTTCTTGCACCCATACCGGTTGGCGTGGTAAGAATTCTAAATAACATAATTATAGGGTGTATACCTTAGTTACGGACTCTATTGTTTATTTCAGCTATGCTTACTGGCGTGGCAAAATTCTAGCAATATGATTTCAGGAAGACGTGTATGGTTATCAGATTATATCTTAAAACTGGTTCATTCCTTTGAACAGATGAGCAAGAACAGATCTTATCATTTTTTCTTTCTTGCCATAATTTCTTGTATTACCATTTTTTCCTCATCTTAGTTAACTCTGTTCCAATTACATCAATCACCTATCTTATATCTAATTCTGTCATCTATACTTTGAAACCTTGAATCTTCATACCTTTTTACCTTGGAAAGGTCGAGGAAGTAACGTAAATCATCTAGCTCGGAAAGGACGTAATTTGTTAGCATATGGTAATCTTGGTAGGAATCTAAATGTTGGTCTTTGATATAGAATTTTGAGATAGAGGTGTGGTAAAAAGTGAGAATGAAATCAAGAGATTTATATTATCAATTTAGGAACGATCACACATAGAAAAATATTTTGGATATAATAATTCATAGAAGTATTTCCTAACTGACGAGGATATTCGAGGTCGATATAGTTTGAGGACTTGGATAATTTTTGGTTATTGATTCTTGAGACATTTTACTCTAAGACTATGATGTTAAATTTAGGAATTGAGTAATGGAGAAAAAATTTTAACTGTATTCGATGGCAATACAAAATTGAATAAGATATTGTAAGAAAATGGTTAAGAACAGAAAGAACACAAGGATTTTTGAGTTATAGAAAATATAGAGATTTTTTAGAAAGTTTTAAATTTAAGGAGAATAATATGTGAGGGTGTACGTTGAAGGAAATATGAAGGTTGATTTTATATTGGAGAATAAGTTTTGTAAGGCCTAGTAGTTTTAGATTGAATAACACGAGGAGAGTAATTTGAACAAGTTCAAGGATTTCATAAAACTTGATTTAGAGGTTTCGTATCTAATTTAGGACAAGGTGGAAGAATTTGGATTTAAAGATGATTAAGTGGTTAGTATTGAGTGCTAACAAATAAAAGGGTATGCTTCATGAGTAATATTTTGGAATTTAAGAATTGAGCCTATGATGATCATGACAAGGTCCAATCTTCATAATGAAAGGGTGTAAATTCTTAGTGGTAGTCATATAAAGGTTAATTTTCATATTTGGACTTATGAGATAAAGATATGATTGGCAAATGATGATTAGATAAGCTTGATGGTATCAGAGAGAGATGTTTAACTTGACTTCCCTTTGAAACCTTATCTTTTGTTTTCCCTATTAAAAGGAGAAAATTGACTTATTCTATATCTTTGAATTATCCTTTAAAGGTTTTCAATATCATTGAATCCTAACTCCCTTGATCACGACAAATCGACTTTGGTCATCTTTTCTTATCGTATTAATATCCTGGGTCGTACTCAATTGAATTAAATTTAATTGTGACATAGATCTCCATCCTTGGATACTCATGCTCAGACTTCGATGACCTTGTTCCCGATCTTGCCCAAATCTTGGTTTATCCAGAGATTGATCAAATTAGATCGTATCGAGACTAAATTTTCTTTTATATATATCGTGATTGGATTTCAATACGATTACCAATTGTGATTTAAGCTTCAATTTTGATTATCTTTGAAATAGTAACCCTATATAGTTAATTCTCAGTTGTTTTTGATAATTACCAGTTTTTATATAGGATGATAGACTGCCTTACAGCCTGATGATTTATTGTTTTCCTTATCTTTCCAATATAGAACCCATCACCAGAGTCTGTTCCCAGCGCACAGCTGCAATTTCGGATGAGACGGAGATTGTACTTCCCTCTTCCATTGCTCAGGAGGCGTTAGCAGCCTCACCGAAGAGTTTTTCTCCATCTTCTATCTTTCAGGAGAGGGCTGTAGTTCAGCCGAAGACTGAGGGCCTTCCTTTGCCTCCTGGAGTAGTACCCCATGCCATTCCTGATGGGGCTTAGATTTACAGATTTCTTCAGGATGTGTGGAAGGTACAGAGACTTCAGGCTGAGCTTATGAGAGAGCAGAGTCTCAGTATCCAACTGTTGTGGGATTACATGCATTCGAGGGGAGAGCCTAGCCCCAAGAGGGCGAGGATCAGTATATACCCAGAGCCTCAGGAGTACCCCGGCTTCCAGTCTAGACCATCCTATCCAGTTCATATTCCTGTCCAGCAGAGGCCAGTTGAGCGAGTGCCTACCTGTGCCTTTTGTAAGAAGCCTGGGCACGTATTGATGGACTGCAGGAGGAGACAGAAGTTGTGCTTATTTTGTGGGTCAGCTGCACACAAGATACGAGACTGTCCTACTGAACCTGCCCCTAGTCGAGGCCTATCTCCAGGAGAGAGTTCCAGCTACCAGACCTAGTAGAGGTGAGTTCTTGACCTATTCCTTATCCTGTCTTGATGATTATTGTACCCTACCATATTGTTTATATGTTTTGATACCTTATGACTACTTTTGATCTTGTATGACTATAATGGCTAGATGATGAGACCTCAGACTGATATTACCTGCCATAACCCTATATGATATCTTTCCAACTGCATGATTTAGATAAGTTTTCTTAAGACTATGATTGTTGGGGGTTTGACCTAAAAGGAGTATGACCACTTTAATTTTAAGGACAAAATTATTTTAAGGAGGTTAGATTTGTCACACTCATTTTTATAATTAAGGATATTCTAGTCATTATGTGCTAATTTGATTTTTCTTTTTTTCTTTTTATTAATTAAATTGATTGGTGTGTGGCTTGATTGGTGTTTTGGTAGTAGAATGTAGTATAACCCTAGTAAACCTTGATTAGAAGCCTAATAATGTAATTAGATCTATTATTGGCTTTTTATATTTTAATTTAGAATTATTGTCTATTTTAAGAATTAGTTAATTCATTTTTAGTTATTTTTCATTTAGCCTTTAAGCCTTTTTCTCAATGGGCCTTTTTAGCAACTTGAGGAGTGCTGGCCCATGACCAAACCCTAAACCTAACCCTAATACCCCTTTGCCAGCCACAACCTTAGCCCCCCCCCCCCCATTGTGTAGAAAACCTAGTTGCCTTCACAAATTCAAAACCCTACTTTTCCTTTCTCCTCTAAAAGTCCCATTCTCTCGTTTCTCACCTAAATCCTTCCAAACAAAGTGCGTTGCGACCGTTGGAAGGAGAGGAACCTGCTGGAGACTTTCTAGCGAGGGATCGGAGGCGTTTGACTGGAGGGAATCGACAATCGACATGTTTGGGAGGCTTATTTCATTGAGTTTTGACACTCAATTGGTAAATCTCTCTAAATACTTGATAATTCTGTTTTTCTTCGTAGATGCATCCATATAGGTACCCCAGACCTGTACATGAAGTTTGGTAGGTTTGTGATTTCGTTTGATAGCCGTATCGGACACATGTCGGTCCATTGTAACACGTGTTCGACGAAATACCACTTAGAACTG
>JANAVB010033616.1:14190323-14233689 GCA_029216955.1 Iris pallida
CCCACTTCTCGTGCCCTTACACTAGGTACTGACAAATTGTACCGTTACCTATGATATAGCCTTTAAGGTTATTGTCGAAGGAAACATATTCTTCCTTTTTTATCGATAGTGTTGCGAATAGATTTGCATTTCCAGTCATATGTCGTGAGCACCCACTATCGAGAATCCACTTGCTTCTAGTTGAAGAGGGAAGGTCCACTTACACCACGAGTAGATGTGACCTTTGGTACCCAGATTCTTGTGGGTCCTGGGAGGTTAGACTTTGGTACCCATGCATATATATTTTTATCAACTAATCTTCTAATTCTACATTATGGAGAAATGTGTCCATGTAGGCTACGTTATGTACATCTAGCATGCATGTTTATGCTAGGAGCATGTTGATAGTTATGTTTATAAGTGGGGTGATGATAGCTATACGCAACAGTAGAGTGATTAGAATGATTATAGTGACTGTGTACAGCAGCATGATGATGATAATGATTGAGTACAGCAGGAGGAGGATGGTGTTTACGTGTATGTGTTTTACGTGTTGCATGTGAATAGGTGTACATAAAAGCATAATTTTGTCTAGCATGTGGATGAGTGTTCTTGTGGTGACGTGCTTTCTTGTGTTGAGCTACCTTGTGTTTGTAAGTGTTGTGACTATGAGACTGAACTTGGGGTTGAATAACCTGCTTGCCTAGTTTAATCTCTAATTTCTTAGAGACAATATTTAGCTCATCACATTTAGTGGTAAGACCGTGTATTCTGTCTGTAGCAATTTTGAACTTGTTTTTCTCTTCAGCAAGTTCTTTGTTTAAAGCCGTGATATCAAGTATTTGTTTCTCAATGATTGATTCGGCATCGTGTAAGCTTAATTTAAGCTTGGATATCTCTTCAGTTTTTTTAGTGGGTGTAGTGTTTCTAACATTTTCTAGCAAACATGAAACTATATGGATCTCGGTTTCATAGTCCTTGATCTTATCCTTTGCATGTTTATATTTATTAAGTACCTTTTTATGATCTTCAAGTATATCACTAAAAGCATCACCAAGTTCATCAAATGAGAAATCTTCAAAAGAATCTTTTACCTTATCTGAAGTCGCCATTAGGCAGCCGTTAGCCGTGTTTTACGAAGAGTTCTCTTCCTCGTCCGAATTACTAGCCTCGCTTTCTTGCCAGATGCTAGTGTTGGCATACTTCCTTGTAGTTGGCTTCTTGTACGGCTTCTCATATTTGCTTCCTTTCTTTGCTAAGGGACAATCTTTTTTGACATGTCTTGTCTTCTTGCATCCGAAGTAGGTGGGTTCTTCCTCATCGTCTCTTTGTTCTCTTTTTTTTTGTTGAAGCGTAAAAACTTTTTGAAGTTTCGAACTAAGAGAGCTTGATCATCACCTTCGGAGTCGTCGTCATCAGTGTCTTCTGAGCTGGTTATTCGGCAATGAGCTCTCAATGCAATCTCCTTCTCTTTTGGAGCCATTTCTTCGAAATCTTTTAGATCGAGCTCATGCGTCATTAGCTTGCCCATCAAAGTTTCTAGTGACATAACCGTAAGATCATTGCCTTCAATGATCACCGTGACTTTAGGGTTCTAGACCTTCGGCAATCCTCGTAGCACTTTGTGTATCTTTTCATGGTTGGAATAATCTTTTCTGAAGGAAGATAGCGGGTTGTCGATGTCGAGGAATCTGGGGAACATTTGAGTGATCGTCTCATTTGGCTTTATTTTGAAAGCCTCGTACTCCTGTGTCAGACGACTGAGTTTTGATTCTTTGACTTGTGTGGTCCCTTCATGAGTCACCTCCAAAAGCTTCTATACTTTGTACGAGGTGGTGCATGTGGAGACCCTGTTGAATTCAGTCATGTCTATGGCACAGAAGAGAGCATTAATAGCCCTAGCATCTAGACTTGCCTGTTTCTTCTCCTGATCAGTATACTTGTCGTGGGGTTTCTCGACGAGACTTCCCTCAACAATTATTCTGAAAGGTTTCTTGTAGCCATCAGTGACTACAGTCCACAGGTCAAAGTCTAGAGACTTAAGATAAAAACTCATTCTAGTCTTCCAATAAGTGTAGTTGGTTCCATCAAATAGGGGTAGCCTATTTGTGGATTGACCCTCACCATAGTTGGTAGAGATGGGTTGTGTGGTTGCCATGGATCAACTCTAGGATATAAATCCTGTATCAAGAGAACAGGGCTCTGATACCAATTGAAGAACGTGTAGGCAACTCTAGAGGAGGGTGAATAGAGTACGTGTGTTAATAATGATCAATTAAAAATTTAACCCTATTCAATCCCAACTAGCAAATAATTAATCAGAGTATAAGTACGAAAAGTAAATGAAGATCAGAGAGCATACGCAGACACAACAGTTTTTAACCTGGTTTCCCTCGTGGAGGACTAGTCCAGGACTGAGAACTCTAGCTCGGGATTGAAATCCACTATTTGTGAAATAGCTTTACAATCACGTACCTTTACTCAGAAGAGCACGCCAACTTCTTGAAAGATCGCTGAGGCAAAACTTAAAATTTTCCAAGTGACTTCTTCAAGGCTCTTGCACACAAACTTCTAATTGACCCGAGCACCTTGTAGGCTTGGGAAGTTTTGTGGCTAGTAAATGAGAAGAGTATAGCTCTTTAGGATGTATAGGCTATATGAGTAGAAGAGAAGAGAAGATTGGATGATTTGAAATAGGAGAAATGGGTGCCTATATATACTAGCTCTGGGAGGCAGAGTTCGGCCGGAACTCTGTCCAAAATATTCAAAATTTTGGCCGTTGGACAACTTGCAATGAGCAATCCCTAAAAATTAGCTCCTGAAAATTAGGGAACAGAGTTCAGTCTAAACTCTATGTGGGGGCAGAGTTCGGCCCGAACTCTGTCTCCTTAGAGACAGAATGCTCATGGGCAGTTGTAGGGCTTTGGCAGTTTGGCTTTTTATTTGTGGAGCTTTTGGTTATCTAGTCTATGGTTGAGGTACTCAGTGCGACTCAACGTACAATAGCCTAGACTCAATAAAAATGTAAAAATACAGACTTCCGATTACAAGTTACAATAGTATTTTTCGAGTAGTCGTTGATGATGATTTGTCTGACTTGATATGTGATAGTCGTCTCATTTGTAGCTTGATGAAGATTTATGTGTCGAGTTGGATCATGCCATAGGTTGACTGCGATCCAGTTTGGGTCAACAAATTGAATTCTCAAGTGCTACTTATACATAAAAGTCACAAAAGACATATTTTCGGGCTTTCGGAACCTAACTAGCTACACCGACCCGAAGCTAACCAATCTAGGAGTGTAGAGCATAAGCTAGATTTTCCTAGGCTAATGTGAATATTTTAGATCTATTTTATTTACTTTTTGTTCATAAAATATAGGTTTAAAGCAAAGGTTACATCCTCCATAAGTATCTTTCCTAACTATGACCCATTTAAATCTTCCAAAGATTTTCTCAATCGTATCTTCAGATGTGGAGTCCATAAATTCGCCAAAACCCACAAAAACCTCTCTTTAATCAGCCCACAACCCAAATCCTTATATATAACTAACCATAACAGGGACGGCCACTCATCAAAAACCCTATAAAATTGAACCATATTCAGCCCTAAACTAGCCGCCCCTACAGCAGCACCTGTCGTCATTTGCTATTGTCCGCCCACTTCCCAAGCACCTTCGACCACTACCTTCACAACATCCCCCAGACACCTCTCTTCAATCCTACTAAGCCCCCAAGTCGCCACAACAAGCTATTTGGTCGAAACAAGGCCAAACTCGAGCACCAATTCCAGTCGATCATAGAATTTGAAACATGTATGCTGATTTCTAACCCTTGTTTCTCCACTTTTTATCAGTCAAACCTCTAGAAAAACTAACTCTAACATGTACCCCTACCTGTCGTCTATCATCTCCAATTGCCATAGCATGTGAATCACAAAGTTTTGTCCGAAACAAGTATTTTACAAAAGTTGGTCCAGGCTGAACCAGTTTTCGTGCGGCGTTGTTTGCACCACCTTGTGACGCACCATGACAACAAATAATTCCTTGGTAATGATCCTAACACATTCCTCTATCATCCATTATTCTATATTTTGATCTCGTTAAGTTTTGTGCAAGCTTGTACATCCACCTTCGTAGGACAACCCCTCAAACACCGAAAAACTTAGGAATTCAACTTGTAACTTTGCCATGTGGTACCACCACCTTGATCTATAAATTTTTGTGATATAACTCATGTTTCTTAGGTTAGTGACCTCGGAAATTCATCTTTTTCATATTTATTCCAGAATATAAATTTATATTTTGTTGTGTGTTAATTTGGTCCAATCAACCGAATAAAGGACATGTTGTGCAACTAGTTGACCATAGCGAATAGTTATCATAGTTAATACCCATAAAGATGATTGAATATTAATATTAAATATTTTAACTATTATTCCAGAATTATTAAATTATATTTTAAGTAAATTACGTTAGATTAATGGTGTAGTTTAATACCAATATAGTATATGCCAACTTGAGCCTGAAACTAGACTAGTTGCAATGTGACCTAGTTTTGATCATAAATGACTATGAATAAATTATTGTGTAGCATACTTTAGTATGATAGCTGACAGGTAGTATCATATGTTCCTAGGAGTTCATGACGATACGACTGGGATTGCCAAAGTAGGATCTTTGTATGCTCACTTGAAAGATCCAGGCAAGTGTACTTTGCCGAAGTTTAGTATATGTGTTGTACTTTCTTTTCCCTTGTTCATTTATTTCTTAGTTCTGGATATTGTAGACATAGGATATTGGTTGATACTTAGCCTCCGAGTTGTATTCGGGTGTCGATGTCAGTATGTGGATATCGATATCGATACTAGGCATGGCGTTGTATTTTATTCATGTTTTATTTGACACGATAGACCGTAGGACACTGACACGATCATACAAAGTCTTATGTGAGATATTCATGGTTATGGACTATGTGAGAGGATACAAGATTTGATACTTGCTCTTGAGATTTTTACTTGACTTGACATGACTTGATTGGATAGATCTAGATCATGGGATGGGGAGAAAATTACCGTATATCAAGCTACCTTGACACATTTGACCTCGTCTCTATATTCGGGAATTTGTTATTTTTTCTAATCGTTTATCATTGTCTCTATAGCAGAGCTTTGGTATTATCTTGACACGTTTGCGTAGGGTCCCACGACACGGTGCCCTGGGTGATAGCCTTGCTGAGGAGCTTGTGAGCACTCAATAGCTGAAGCCTGATATACGAAAATTGTTCTTACATGTATTCACATAGATGGTTACAGTAGATACCCTTGTGTATTTTGTACTTCTATACCTTATTTACTGTTACTCTGACATATTATTTTGTACCTTATTATGACCTTCTAAGGACCTGATGATCTCTCCAGGTTATTGCTGAGCTCCCTTAATAAAATAGTTGGTGATTGATGATTGCATCTTAAAATTTGTAGGTATATTAGTGGATACATTTATCATATTCATCAATTAATATATTTTATTTTTTTATTTATTTTGGCTGATGTAGTCTAGTTTCACAAGCTTTATTTCTTCGTCATAAGCTTGTTTAGACAAATGTATTATGGTCTAGCAAACTTTATTACATATTATCTTTCTTGGTATTTTATTCACATGGAATCGGTATATTACTGTTTGATCAGCATTGTTACACTTGGTTCTCACTTGAGATGATATCTTGTGGACAGAGATATAGTTGGACTTGCTAGTTATAGGTAGACTTGACCGTTAGACAGCTTATACATATTCGAGCTGGGCCGGAGTCCACTTGATACGTAGATGGCATGTTTGCTTATCTTGGTCCTACGTATTTTGGAACTTGGGCATTATATCTAATCTTGTCTTATGATCAGTTTCATGGCATATACTAGCAAAGATATTTATGTTGTAAAATAACTATGCCATGCAACATAATGAACTTACCTATACTTACCTTCCAATCTTCCTTGTTTCAATACAATAATATTGTTTTTATAACATAAGGGTCTAGTACCATGCTATCGAACCATAATCTTACATATTGCATTGTAACGCATGCCTCGTAGAAGCCAAATCTTTAGCTACATAGTTGCGTTACCTATTGTGCATCCATCTCCTGACTCAACTAACGACATGCATGTGATTGCCGCTAGCACACAAACTCGATCTATATGGAGGTTACTGGCAATACAAGCCATCCTGAATATAGCTTGGTAGCCGACAATCATTTCAGTAAAAGATAGAGAGCCCACTGAAAGTTCACAAATCCTAATGTACCAGTACGTTGACACTGTAATCCCTCTTCCTCCTCGACCACATGATTTCTATGTCCGAAGAATCGTTCAAGAAAGTAAAACCTTGTGCACAAGTTGTCCATGACCATGTAAGACTTTACTCAACTTACCATACTTCTAAAACTATTCCTCATCTCAACTTTCCATTTCTATGCATCTCCAAATCAGGGACTGCCTCGGCGATTGACGATCCCAAGAACTTTTAATGTTTCCATATTTTTTATTTCAAACTCAGGAATTGATAGCTCTTTTGTTTAATTTGAACAAACCGTGTTCCATAAAGTACCCCAAATCGTGTCATACTTTATATGACAAGCCTTCAAACAGTGGCAACATGTATACTATGACATCAAGTCGATAGTTTTTGGGATAACATAAGAACACTCTACCTAGCGCAAGCCGTAAAATCGATGAAGCGAGTGCCAAGTTGAAAAGATAATATAAAGTACCATATAGACAGCAAGTTTAACATTTCACCGTTCTATACAAATTGACTACAATATGGGATTATTTTCTTAGCTATGTGGGTTCAACTCTTTTATTAGCATGCATCAATTTATTGACTACAAACAAGCACATAAATCATTTTATTAGGTGTGAAGCCAAGGCAAAGACGAGTTCATCGAAGCCACCTACTTGAGCGAGGACTTGCCTCGACCACACGTGACTCCGAGCAAGTCGTTGCAAAGCCAAGTCAGAACAGCATTTTGCCAATGAATTCATCTGTTGAACTGATCGGAGCAGGGTACTACATAATACACCCCTCATTAAAAGTTGTCCTCGAAACTTTCTGAGTACAAACTTACTTAACTACATCACTCTATACTCAACTTGAACTCACCTGGGATAACAATATAGATCTCTCTAACACAACTTCCTGTTTGTTTCATTAATTCAAGTCATGCTCATGCCTTAGCCAAATCTAACAATAACATTATTCCAAACAATCCTAAGCATAACCATCAAATCCTCTGTCTTCATTCATATTGTTGTTCGTTCGGACTATACTACTCAAAGTCATTGTACAAGCTAAAGCTCATAGCACACGGGACCAGATATAGAACAAGGGCAACCCACCCGAGAACTATAACTCAATTCAACTAGAATCTGAAGAACATAGCCCAAAATCAATAAGTTTTTCGAATTGAAAACCCAATGTTGCACTTCAACTAATCCAAACAAATTTCTCAAGTCTTTAACTCAATTCCTAAATAATCTTTCAAACCTAACTGCATTAATGCATCATTCACAATCACTTCTATCCACACTCAATTCTCACCAACCAATTTTACTATCTTCCGAAGTCATCGATTGAATTATCTACATTCTATCTTCCAAATTTTCCAAACCTTTGAAACATATAATCAAAATTCAAATCTCCATAGTCCTCCAAATATGATCTCAATTCTTGTACTATTGTTTGAATTTGACCAAATATAAATTTTGTACTCATTTAATCTTCAAAAACATATCTGATTTCATTGAAACACGAATCTGTCTTCAATCATTAACTCTCTTCTATACTAGAAAATTTGATCTAACATAATTATTTTGTTCACTCAATCAACGATAATTCTACCGATCAGTCCTTATGACATTGACATCAATGAGCCAAGTATCCAGCCTATGCAAACAACCTCTTACCTCGAATAATATCGATCAAAATCCAAGTTTATTTTCACATCAATGATCATAATTTCATCAATACTTCCTCTGAGCACACGATTTATAATCACTTGTCATTCGTCATTAATGGTTCATCCACCACCTTTACTTGAACAACACAAATTAGGCAAACCATCAATATGTAATTGATCTGACTAATCATCGATATTGTCCCGTTCTTTTGATCACAAGCCGTTACGCCCCAGAACTAGAATATAGGTTAGTCGGAAAGGATAAGGCCAACTATGTATACCAGATTACTCCAGTACCTCGAGATACGGTCAAAGCTGTCAAGACATGGGGGTTACTACTATAATTCATCAGTCAATCCTAGGTCAAGCAATCCTAGGTATCTCAATCACAGGCAAATATACAAAGTACAAGAAGTATGATCATCAGACATAAAATAGTAAAGCATCCCAAACTATATATACATGGATGATCATGAAGCTAGTAATATAAAATGGAGAACTAGCAAGAGTAATAGTCATACATGATTAGCTCTAGCTATAGTCCAGAATAACGCAAATCATGTTTAAGCACGTAGGCTAAATGTCAAGATCCAAAACACGAGCTAAACACGTGCTCGGAGGCTAAATTCCACAAAAGAATAATGTACATAACTAGTAGGAGAATGATATAGGAAATCCACTAAGGTACTCTGGTGCTTCGCGCTCCTCTATCAGATCTGGCCAAACAAAACCAGTGGGGTCAGACCTCTAATAGCAAGTACCAAAAAGGAAGCCAAACTATGAACTAAAACCAGCAATAACTAATATAACAACGGATATACACAGAAATAAGTAAATACAGATCGAGACTCGTGCACTACCAATGCACTTATCCCAAAAATAGAAAAAACAATAAGCAAAGCAACATGGAGCATAAAGTAAATAATATGTTACGTAATGTAAACTGTGGACATGTGAATTAAACGGAAGCATGTGAACATGTGAGATAAACTGAACAATATAAGAGAAATGGTACATGTGAGCATGTAAGATAACTGGAATATGTGAGCATGTTAGATAACTGGGACATGAGAGCATGTGAGAACTATATAGAACGACAAATGATAAGATAACTTAAGAATTATTTAGGAACCCAAACCAAACAAAGACCGGAGTTGTAACCCTTCTCCTGAACAGAACTTAGTCTCTAATCATTTACCGGCAAAAGTAAAGCATAGACAAAAGCTAAACAAAATAAGAAAAGACAGGACTAGACTTCATCCATCAATCACAGCCAAGAAATGAGTATGGCTTGATACATTAGCTAACTAGGGTTGTCACAATCCTAATTACTAATATATGCAAGTTTGAGAAATATGATCTAGATACATGCCCTGCAGACTACCCGATTGATCTAGGCCAAAAAGAAAATAAGTATAGCAGACACACCGCAGTAAGATACGTGTGTCCTAAAGAAGTGCCCCTGTCATGAC
Organism: Iris pallida; assembly: GCA_029216955.1. Taxonomy (NCBI): domain Eukaryota; kingdom Viridiplantae; phylum Streptophyta; class Magnoliopsida; order Asparagales; family Iridaceae; genus Iris; species Iris pallida. The sequence continues at coordinate 14,199,730 of JANAVB010033616.1, forward strand.
CTACACCCACTGTGAGGGTACGAGAACGTAACAACGCCCAGCCTACGCCACAGTGTCGGCGGTAGAACGCTGTTCTAGGTCAATCATCTAACCATATAAAGGTTTCTGTACAGTATGTACACTCCGAATGGAGGTGACGTAGCAATATACAGTCTCAATCACATCTAAGGCAGAATGATGAAAATAAAAGATAGATAGATACTGGAATAAAAGATCCACAGGATACAATCAGAGAGAAAGAGTCTAAGTGTCTACTGCCATACAAAACAGAACATCCAACTCAATACAAGTCTCTAATACTGAAAATGAAAGAATATATACAATTAGATCTCAGAAGTTAGAAATAGTAAAACCTAGACTAGGGAGCCTCAGTCTCTAAGCTAGTGGATCAGGCTAGAAATCTGGGTCACATGAGTCATCTACAGCTGTCCCATAGAAGGTGTCTACGCAGGCCTCATCCTCTGTAATATTTTCAACATGTCCAGTCAAGATAGGAGCGAGCACAAAAGATCTCATGCAGTTCATATCATGTTAGGAAATATAAAGCATGCAATAGAGTAAGGTACATGAAACGCTGAAAGAAAAATATATAGAAAATAGTAGAGATTTGATAATGAAAAATATCTATATATGATAAGTAAGACTGTAAGGAACATGTGATTTAGAGTACAATATAGTTATGTAAATGGGCTAGGACAATACAATGGTAACTCCATTGTACATGGGTGTACAATAGACATATACAATAGTTATACATGTTGTACAATAGGATTTGAGTACATAACCAATTCTACTTCTACTCCCCAATCAATACACAAGGATCCACTCCTGTTACGTTATCTTGTACAAAAGTGTACAATATTATACAATGGATGTACAATATTATACAATAGATGTACAATGTTATACAATAATTATACAATGTTATACAATAGAATACAATGGTCTATCCCTGGGACTCATGTGATACTGAGAGTACAATATACACAAGGAGTATACAAGGATATAGGTATTCAATAAATACAATATGGAAGTGAAACGCACATCACAATATGTATCTAGTGAATACAAGGGGATAACATCCCTAAAGGAGATCCATATAGTACCAATCCGTGATAACAATCGTGTCAGCATCAAGTACAGTAATCTAGAGCAAGAATATAAATCTAGACAAGTATAAAATGGTCAGAGAATGTACTCGCCTGATAGCCTGAGTGTCTGAAGAGAATATACTGCCTGAGGAGTGGTGTCTGTCTCCTATAGAACAGTACAAGTCACTATGAGTCTAGAAATGATAATAAGATGTATTACAATGCATTCTAAATGAATTCTAGGTCAATCTAGGTCAAACCTAAGTCACACCAAGCTAAACTAGGTCATACTAGGTCATACTAAGTCACACTAGGACAATCAAGGTCAAACAATATCACAGGAAATCAATCCAAATCAAACTATGTCAATTTGGGTCAAGGGTTGACTTACAGTTGACTTTTGGTCAAAAAGTCAACTATGGTCAACTCTGGTCAACACAGAGTCAACCCTAGGTCAAACAAGTCACATGTTGACCAACTGTTGACTTTCAGTCAACTGGTCAACTCTGGTTTGGTTTTGGTCAAATCTGGTCGCTTAAAGGCTAAGTTTGACTCTCGGTTGACTTTCGTTGACTTTTGGTCAAAATGGTCAACCGACGTCAAAACTAGTCTAGGAGCACTATATTTGATCATTACCAACCAAGGGAACCAAGTTCTAACTCTATCTTAGACTCCAAACTCAAATACCCTATTTCCATGTATTACCTACATTACCTTACCAAGGTAAATACCAATACCTTGTCCAAATCCACTCTAACCTAGGAATACTAGCCTAGGCTTCCTAGGATAGCTAGATAGTATCCTATACTAATATTACTGTCACTCCCCGTTCCCAGAATGCGTATTTTTATACATGTGCAACTTATATATATTTATTTAATATTTATCATGTATCATCCTGTATTTAAATTCCTTTAATTTTATGTTAATTAATTATCTACATTTTATTCCTGTATTTTATTTCTGCATTTTATTTTCTGCTTTTAACCTCTCTGCTTTGCTTTCGGGTTGGCCTTGGCTGGACCCGAATAAACCCGACCCAATAAACCCCCACCTACCACCACCCTTCCATTTAAAGCCCCCATCCCCTTCTCTCTCCTCATAACTCTCCTTCACCATTACTTCTTCTTCTTCCTCATCACTCTTTTCCACCTACCAGGAGAAGGCAAGTACATCTTGCTTCTCCTTCACCCATTTTTATAGTTCATTTGTCTTCCTCTTGTGATTCTAAGAAAGTTTTCTACTTAGCATTTTTGATTTCTTTGGCTTGTTTCTTCCAGATCCAAGTTGTTGTGTTTTCGGTTGTCCATGGGTTTTGATCTCCCAACTTGGCGTGTTTTTGAAAATAGATAGTTCCATATGGCAGAGCTTCTCATTCTTCACCATTCTGAACCATGGGAACCTCATCTCTGGCTTGGAACGAAGGCTCCATAAGATTGGAGTTCGGAAGATTTAGTCACGCTCACGTTCTTACGTGTTAGCGTAAATTTTTAGTCACGCTCACGTTCTTACGTGTTAGCGTGAATTTTTAGTCGCGCTCACGTTCTTACGTGTTAGCGTGAATTTTTAGTCACGCTCACGTCTTTACGTGCGTGCGTGAATTTTTAGTCACGCTCACGTTCGTACGTGTTAGCGTGAATTTTTAGTCACGCTCACGTCTTTACGTGCGTGCGTAAATTTTTAGTCACGCTCACGTCTTTACGTGCGTGCGTAAATTTTTTTGTCACGCTCACGTCTTTGTGTGCGTGCGTGGATTTCTTATCACGCTCACGCTGTGCATGCGTGAGTTACTTATCACGCTCACACTGTGCGTGCGTGAATTTCTTATCACGTCTTTGCGTACGTGCGTGGATTTCTTATCACGCTCACGCTGTGCGTGCGTGAGTTACTTATCACGCCCACGCTGTACGTGCGTGAATTTCTTATCACGTTTTTCACGCTCATACGCTCACGTTGTGCGTGCGTGAGTTACTTTTCCCGCTCACGTTATGAGTGCGTGAATTACCCTTCACGATCACGCTGTGCGTGCCAACGTGAACCACTTTTCACGCTCATGCTGTTTATACGCTCACTCCTACCTACTAGACTTGGCGTGACTTGTTGGCCTTAGCATAGACTTGTTGGCGTGACTTGTTAGCCTTAGCATAGACTTGTTGGCGTGACTTCCTGACCTGGGTGTTTCTATTTGTTCTATGATTTATTCAGTTAATGGTGGCATGATAGTTCTCCTATTATATCCTTATGCTTTTTGTATGAACTCGATAATCTTAGCATGTTAATATGTTAATACATATGGTTATGTAGAACGTGCCCTGTGTCTTGATTGGTTTATGGATACCCTGTAAGACTGGAACTTAACCCTGAAGAGTTATAGACTCGACCCCATTTAATACTAATTGACTTTCATGCCTTGTCACCATTGATAATAATGGTTATCTTGACTAAAATTAATCATGCGTTCCTAGTTGGAACTAAGAGACTGGCTAGTCGTCTTATTGAATTAAATGAATAAGACACGTTCATGTAATGAACTATTGTAATCGATTAGCCGATCCCGAATATTGACATACAGGCATGTGCAGGCTTCAATTTATTTATTTTTCTACAAAGCAGCATGTGTACTTTATGGTCAAGGCATGATTACTCCGTGGTTAGATTTGATTGTTGCATTACGCTATATAAGACCTACAACCTAGCCGCACAGGTATCGTTGTAGAGTTGCGCATATCGTACCCCGTACGAAAGTACTCATTTGAATGACCATGATCCACGACATGGGATTTCACTCAACGTAGAGACTATTAAGTTAAATAAAATAATGATTGCATGGAGAGAATGGATTCCCGAGTTCTTACATGGCAGCCCTCTTGGGACTAGTAGTGCCCGACAGGCCAGCTGGTTCCCACAGATACTGTAAACCTGCCACACAGGCAGGAAGCGGTATCTGCTTATATTATTATTGTATATTGTATATTGATGACGGGCGTCCCGCTGGGACTTGTCTAATTCATGATTGGCGTAATTGATTAATTGGATAGACTAGCCTTGCTCGCACATAGTAAGAACTGAGGAATCCCTATTTGCATAATTCCAGGATAACTTGGGACTCACAATAGCAAGCCGTAGGAGTTGATTGGCCGTTCAAGATGATTTATTTGTGTACTGTACCTACTCTGTTGCCTAACTGAGATGATAAGAATGTCAGGACATGACGGGCCAACTTCTGTCCTTGTTTGGTTGGGAGGTTGGTTCGAAGTGTCGTGATGTTATGTGAATCCTAGTGGAAAGCAGAGATCTATTATTATATTCTCTTACTTACTGGTTTAATCCTTCATATCGTGCTTCCTTGTGGTACTTGCTATTAGAGGTCTAACCTCTCTGGTTTTGCATGGCCAGATTTAGAGCCGGTTCTCGAGGACTCAGCTTACTTCCACCTCCAAGATGGTCAATACTAGAGGAATGATCGCAGGAGGACTCGAGTGGGTTCCTTACTTCACCGCTCATTTTGTTATTTACTTCATACTTAGCCGTTTGGCACCGACATGTTAGTCGGATTGTCTTGCACTTACTTTTACATAATTGTAATTAAGTCAGACTGCAGCTGATAACAATTATGTATATGTTACTATACCATCTGGCTATGTTTTGTAAAGCCAGATCTCAAGAACATTTTGACTAAGCGTTTGGGACGCCTTACTACTTTATCTTATATGTTCTCTATTTTTGCTTCTTGTTTGAATGATTGAGACAATAGATGTGAAGTGACCATAGTAAGACTTTCATGTAGTATGCACCCCCTTGTCTGGTTAGACAGCATTGATCGTATTATACGGTATTCATCTACCAGTAATACGTAGCTGGCTGAGTCATTCCTCCGCTCTCCAGTATTCTAGTTCTGGGGCGTGACAAGGTTTTAGTGGTAGCCCATGCAGGTCTGATTTCAGACTTGTGGGGTGTTTTGATTTATAGGATGTCTCAATCACATGTGTCCCTCCTTGATCTCATGATTCGTTATTCTCAACCCTTGCTTGACATTCCGGTATCCTTTGACTTCATTGATCCTTCATGTCCGGTTGTTTGATTGTTCTCTTGTCCCTTTTCTTAGGGGCACTTCGTCCGCATCGGTCAGAGCTGGACAACAACAGGGACAACATGGGCAACATGACCAGGTTGGTCAGCAACAAGGGCCAGTCTCACCTCATGAAACTATCCAAAAAGAAGTGATAGTAGAACCAGCAACTGAACCGCAGTATCCAAAAGTTCCAATACCACCCATAGTTCCACCTATCCAAGTGGACATACCAGCCCTTCTGGAGATCATGAGAGGAATGATGGCTACTCAGCAACATCAGATGTTGGCCCAGCAGTGCATGCACACTCAGCTACAAGAGCAGAATGTGTTGCTCAACCAAGGATTGCAGACGGCTTTAGAAAGAGGAATGAGGACTGATTCAGGAGCATCAGCCAGGTTTTGCAAGTACAACCCCCGCCGTTTTGATGGCACGGAGGATACCATCTCATCAGATGCATGGCTTAAGGATATTGAGGCTATTTTGACAGCAGCTAAGGTACCGGCAGAAGAACGTATGGATCTAGTGAAGTTGTTACTTCAGGATCTTGTACGTGATTGGTGGGAATCAGAGGAAGTGGGCATCAGACGTCCTGTGGCTTGGAACGATTTCACTGCAAGATTCAAGACCAAGTACTATGGAGTTGTGGCACGGTTTGAGCTACAACAGAAGTTTATCAACCTCAGGCAGGCCGGCAAGACTGTAGATGCTTATGCAGCGGAGTTCTGCAGATTGAGTAGATTCGCCCCAGAGATGGTAGCAACAGAGAGCCAGAGGGCCATGAGGTTTTAGCAAGGGTTTTATCTTGAACTCTTGCAATTGATAGAGGGGCACAATTACCAAACTTTTGACGAAGTATTGACGGCAACTCGAAGGCATGAGATCACCATTCAGAGGCTTGCAACAAGGACTGGGGGTCAGAAGAGATCCCACAGTCAAATTGAAGGAGGAGGGGGAGCAGCGCCCCAAACAACAGCACCATCCAATGGCATTCGTATCCACGATGTGGCGATACGAGGACCAGCACCACCACCCAGGCAGCAGCAACAGCAACAGAGGAAGAACCAGCAACCCCCGGCGGGCTGCACTTATTGTGGAAAGATGGGGCACACTAGAGATGTGTGTCAGACATTGAATGGACTGCGTCTGATATATGGAAATCCAGACCATCGGGTTACCACATGTCCCATGAATTCGAGGTCAGGAGGACCAGGGCAACAGTTTCCTGCTCTGCCAGCACCAGGGACAGGCCAGTATCGAGGACCAGCGATGGCAGTAAGGCCGTTGGCACAGCGTCCGTTAATGTTGCAGGCTCAGATATTTCGGCAGCAGCGGCCGCCGATGCAGCAACACCAGCATAGACCACCCCAGCATCATCAAGGAAGGGGCCAGCAACAGCATCAGGCTAGGCCGCAACATGGAAACCAGCAAGGAGGTCGAGGGCAAGCATTTACTCTGTCCTTGGAGGAGGCATTGGCATCGGGAGATGTTGTGGCAGGTAACATTCTCGTCGCCTCATATCCCGTAGTAGCATTGTTTGATTCGGGAGCATCCCATTCATTTATATCTGCACAATTTGCGACACGACTAGGAATGGAGTTTGAGGCATTGCCAAGAAGGTTGAATATACTCACTGGTAATGGGCTCGTAGGAGTTAATAGAGTTATTTTAGCATGTAGCATTGTAGTTTGTGGGCATTCCTTACCCGCCCGGTTGATAGAATTTCCTGTTGGAAATTTCGACATTATCTTAGGCATGGACTGGCTGAAAAACAGTCATGCGACAATAGATTGTCATAGAGGGAGTGTATCTTTTGATATTCCAGGCATGAAGCGATTCACCTTAGTCAGATCAGGGGCAACTCAACAAGAGCAGGGAGTAGTAACGGCAATGGAAGAAGTTCAGATTCCGAAGGTAGTTGAAGAGTTTCTAGACGTATTTCCTGAAGAACTTCCAGGTCTACCACCGGTTAGAGATATTGAGTTCAGTATAGAATTGGCACCAGGAACTAAACCGATATCAGATCGAGTTTACAGAATGGCGGATTCAGAGCAGGCCAAGGTATATCAGCATATAGAGGAACTAAAGGAGAAGAAGTTCATCCAAGCTAGCGTGTCACCATGGGCAGCACCAGTGGTACTTGTGGGAAAGAAGGATGGGTCATCCAGATTGTGCATTGACTACAGGAAGCTTAACGCGGCAACAGTGAAGAACAAGTACCTATTACCCAGGATCGACGACTTATTTGATCAGTTGAGCAAAGCTAGAGTTTTCTCCAAGATAGATCTTCGTTCAGGGTACCATCAGGTGAGGGTTCGGAAGGAGGATATTCCCAAGACAGCATTCAGGTCGAAGTATGGGCATTATGAATTCTTAGTAATGTCGTTTGGTTTGACCAATGCTCCAGCAATATTCATGAATTTGATGAATCGCATCTTTATGCCATACTTAGACCAGTTTGTCGTTGTGTTTCTTGACGATATTCTCGTATACTCTACTAGTGAAGAGGAGCATGAAGACCACCTCAGGAAAGTGTTGCAGGTTCTGAGAGAGAACCAGTTGTATGCCAAGCTCAGCAAGTGTGAGTTTTGGTCGGATCATATTTTATTTTTGGGTCACATCATATCAGGAGCCGGAGTAGCAGTAGATCCCAAGAAGATAGAAGCAGTAGAAAGTTGGCCAGTACCCAAGATCGTAGCAGATGTACGAAGCTTCTTGGGATTGACAGGATATTACAGAAGGTTTGTGTCTGACTTTGCAAGGCTTTCAGCACCCATGACCCGCTTGACCTGGAAGGATGTACCATTCGTTTGGTCGGCAGAATATCAAGCATCATTTGAGACTTTGAAGCAGAAATTGATATCAGCACCTATTCTTACATTGCCAGTTGGACCCGGAGGTTTTACAGTATATTGTGATACGTCAGGTAAAGGACTTGGATGTGTCCTTATGCAACATGGGAAGGTGATAGCATATACATCTAGGCAGCTTCGGGACCACGAAAAAGAATTACCCAACTCATGATTTGGAGTTAGCGGCAGTAGTGTTTGCTCTGAAGCTATGGAGGCATTACTTATATGGTGACCGAGTGGACATGTACACAGACCATAAAAGTCTGAAGTACATCTTTACTCAGAAGGAACTAAACATGAGGCAGAGAAGATGGTTGGAGTTGATTAAGGATTATGACGTGGAGCTTCAATATCACCCAGGCAAGGCTAATGTGGTGGCAGACGCTCTTAGCAGGAGAGGCGACGTATTTGTGTTGACAACACAGAGGCATATCTTAGAAGACCTTCAGGAGATGGGCATCGCAGTTATACTTCCTAGTGATGTAGGAGTTCTAACAAGTCTGCAAGTTCAATCCGACTTGGTAGGCAGGATCATGGCAGCTCAGGCTCAGGACCCAAGGATTCAGAAGCTTAGGGCAGAATGTGAGTCAGGACTCAGGAAGGAGATGAGAATTCATGAAGATGGTACACTTAGGTTTGGATCACGTCTATGTGTGCCTAGTGGAGATATCAGACAGGAGGTTATGGCAGAAGCTCACAGTTCTCAGTATTCTATTCATCCTGGAGGGACCAAGATGTACCAAGATATCAAGCAGCATTTCTGGTGGAACGAGATGAAGAGGGAGATAGCTAGATTTATTTCCCGTTGCTTGGTATGTCAGCAAGTGAAGGCAGAACAGCAGAGGCCAGCTGGGTTATTGCAACCGCTTCCTATCCCGGAATGGAAATGGGAGCATATTACAATAGACTTTGTGACCGGTTTACCAAGATCACCAAGTGGTAAGGACGCTATTTGGGTAATAGTGGACCGACTTACGAAGGTAGCACACTTTTTTTCTTTCAGAGTAGGGCAATCTACAGAAAAGTTGGTAGAGTTGTATATGCAACAGATAGTCAGGCAGCATGGAGTCCTTGTCAGTATTGTGTCGGATCGAGATACCCATTTTATATCACATTTCTGGAAAAGCTTACATCATAGTCTGGGTACCATGTTAAGATTTAGCACGGCTTACCATCCGCAGACGGATGGGCAATCAGAAAGAACGATTCAGACTTTGGAAGACATATTGCGAGCTTACATTCTAGATTTTGGAGGGTCTTAGGAGAGTCATCTGCACTTAGTCGAGTTCTCATACAACAATATTTATCAAGCCAGTATCCAGATAGCGCCATTTGAAGTACTATATGGTAAGAAGTGCAGGTCACCGCTTGTATGGGATGATATCGGGGAAAGAAAGATGTTAGGCCCAGAAATGATTGTTCAGACGGTTGAAGTGGTTAAGGGAATTAGAGAGCGACTTCGAGTTGCGTAGGACCGGCATCGTCATTGGACGGACCAGCATCGTAGGCCGTTAGAGTTCTCTGTTGGGGACCACGTATTCTTGCGGATCTCACCTACTCGTGGGGTCATTAGATTTGGCGTTCGCGGGAAATTGAGTCCGCGGTACGTGGGCCCGTTTGTTATCCTTGATCGGATAGGCGATGTTGCTTATCGTTTATCCCTCCCACCTTCTTTACGAGAGGTGCATGACGTGTTTCATGTATCTCAATTATGTAGGTATGTATCGGACCCAAGCCATATCCTCGATCATTCTGAGCTGGTTGTTGGTACCAACCTGTCTTACGAGGAACAGCCTGTGTCCATTTTGGACCGAAGAGAGAAGATACTTAAGAACCGAACAATTAGTCTTGTCCGTGTTGCTTGGGGTCATCACTCCTTGGGAGAGTCAACGTGGGAACGTGAGGATGATATCCGATCACGGTATCCACACCTATTTGACTCACAAGGTATATCTCTTTCTGTATACCTTGATTGTCCTGATTCTTCATGCTTATCACCTTATGGGTAGAGCTACTTGATATCGTAGAATGATGAATTTACATATATAGTACTTGCTTTTGATATGGTAAAAATGATTGCTTGCTCACTAGAATTGCTTGTATTAGTTTAGCTCCGATATTTCTACCTGCTTGGATTTAAAATTCCGAGGACGAAATTTTTCTAAGGTGGGTAGAGATGTCACTCCCCGTTCCCAGAATGCGTATTTTTATACATGTGCAACTTATATATATTTATTTAATATTTATCATGTATCATCCTGTATTTAAATTTCTTTAATTTCATGTTAATTAATTATCTGCATTTTATTATCTGCATTTTATTCCTGTATTTTATTTCTGTATTTTATTTTCTGCTTTTAACCTCTCTGCTTTGCTTTCGGGTTGGCCTTGGCTGGACCCGAATAAACCCGACCTAATAAACCCCCACCTACCACCACCCTTCCATTTAAAGCCCCCATCCCCTTCTCTCTCCTCATAACTCTCCTTCACCATTACTTCTTCTTCTTCCTCATCACTCTCTTCCACCTACCAGGAGAAGGCAAGTACATCTTGCTTCTCCTTCACCCATTTTTATGGTTCATTTGTCTTCCTCTTGTGATTCTAAGAGAGTTTAGTACTTAGCATTTTTGATTTCTTTGGCTTGTTTCTTCCAGATCTAAGTTGTTGTGTTTTCGGTTGTCCATGGGTTTTGATCTCCCAACTTGGCGTGTTTTCGAAAATAGATAGTTCCATATGGCAGAGCTTCTCATTCTTCACCATTCTAAACCATGGGAACCTCATCTCTGGCTTGGAACGAAGGCTCCATAAGATTGGAGTTCGGGAGATTTAGTCACGCTCACGTTCTTACGTGTTAGCATGAATTTTTAGTCACGCTCACGTTCTTACGTGTTAGCGTGAATTTTTAGTTACGCTCACGTCTTTACGTGCGTGCGTGAATTTCTAGTCATGCTCACGTTCTTACGTGTTAGCGTGAATTTTTAGCCACGCTCACGTCTTTACGTGCGTGCGTGAATTTTTAGTCACGCTCACGTCATAACGTGCGTGCGTGAATTTTTTTGTCATGCTCACGTCTTTGCGTACGTGCGTGGATTTCTTATCACGCTCATGTTGTGCGTGCGTGAGTTACTTATCACGCTCACGCTGTGCGTGCGTGAATTTCTTATCACGTTTTTGCGTACGTGCGTGGATTTTTTATCACGCTCACGATGTGGGTGCGTGAGTTACTTATCACGCTCATGCTGTGCGTGTGTGAATTTCTTATCACGCTTTTCACGCTCATACGCTCACGCCGTACGTACGTGAGTTACTTTTCATGCTCACGTTATGAGTGCGTGAATTATCCTTCACGCTCACGCTGTGCGTGCCAACGTGAACCACTTTTCACGCTCGCGCTGTTTATATGCTCACTCCTACCTTCTAGACTTGGCGTGACTTGTTGGCCTTAGCATAGACTTGTTGGCCTTAGCATAGACTTGTTGGCGTGACTTGTTGGCCTTAGCATAGACTTGTTGGCGTGACTTCCTGACCTGGGTGTTTCTATTTGTTCTATGATTTATTCAGTTAATGGTGGCATGATAGTTCTCCTATTATATCCTTATGCTTTTTGCATGAACTCGATAATCTTAGCATGTTAATATGTTAATACATATGGTTATGTAGAACGTGCCCTGTGTCTTGATTGGTTTATGGATACCCAGTAAGAATGGAACTTAACCCTGAAGAGTTATAGACTCGACCCCATTTAATACTAATTGACTTTCATGCCTTGTCACCATTGATAATAATGGTTATCTTGACTAAAATTAATCATGCGTTCCTAGTTGGAACTAAGAGACTGGCTAGTCGTCTTATTGAATTAAATGAATGAGACACGTTCATGTAATGAACTATTGTAATCGATTAGCCGGTCCCGAATATTGACATACAGGCATATGCAGGCTCCAATTTATTTATTTTTCTACAAAGCAGCATGTGTACTTTATGGTCAAGGCATGATTACTCCGTGGTTAGATTTGATTGTTGCATTATGCTATGTAAGACCTACAACCTAGCCGCACGGGTATCGTTGTAGAGTTGCGCATATCGTACCCCGTACGAAAGTACTCATTTGAATGACCATGATCCACGGCATGGGATTTCACTCAACGTAGAGACTATTAAGTTAAATAAAATAATGATTGCATGGAGAGAATGGATCCCCGAGTTCTTACATGGCAGCCCTCTTGGGACTAGTAGTGCCCGACAGGCCGGCTGGTTCCCACAGATACTGTAAACCTGCCACACAGGCAGGGAGCGGTATCTGCTTATATTATTATTGTATATTGTATATTGATGAAGGGCATCCCGCTGGGACTCGTCTAATTCATGATTGGCGCAATTGATTGATTGGATAGACTAGTCTTGCTCGCACATAGTAAGAACTGAGGAATCCCTATTTGTATAATTCTAGGATAAATTGGGACTCACAATAGCAAGCCGTAGGAGTTGATTGGCCATTCAAGATGATTTATTTGTGTACTGTACCTACTCTGTTGCCTAACTGAGATGATCAGAATGTCAGGACATGACGGGCCAACTTCTGTCCTTGTTTGGTTGGGAGGTTGGTTCGAAGTGTCGTGATGTTATGTGAATCCTAGTGGAAAGCAGAGATCTATTATTATATTCTCTTACTTACTGGTTTAATCCTTCATATCGTGCTTCCTTATGGTACTTGCTATTAGAGGTCTAACCTCTCTGGTTTTGCATGGCGAGATTTAGAGCCGGTTCCCGAGGACTCAGCTAACTTCCACCTCCAAGATGGTCAATACTAGAGGAATGATCGCAGGAGGACTCGAGTGGGTTCCTTACTTCACCGCTCGTTTTGTTATTTACTTCATACTTAGCCGTTTGGCACCGACATGTTAGTCGGATTGTCTTGCACTTACTTTTACATAATTATAATTAAGTCAGACTGCAGCTGATAACAATTGTGTATATGTTACTATACCATCTGGCTATGTTTTGTAAAGCCAGATCTCAAGAACATTTTGACTAAGCGTTTGGGACGCCTTACTGCTTTATCTTACATGTTCTCTATTTTTGCTTCTTGTTTGAATGATTGAGATAATAGATGTGAAGTGACCATAGTAAGACTTTCATGTAGTATGCACCCCCTCATCTGGTTAGACAGCATTGATCGTATTATACGGTATTCATTACCCATAATACGTAGCTGGCTGAGTCATTCCCCCGCTCTCCAGTATTCTGGTTCTGGCGCGTGACAATTACCTACCAAGAAAACCTAGTATTTAGGTCATCTAAGTCATCTTATGGTACATTTTGGTCATTTACCCATTACCTTACCTTTACCCTTGCACCATTCTCACATGACACTCATGATACCTCACTCACTCACATACACACCTATATAGACTTACATATATGCTAACACTCATGCTCACACCTATAGGCTAATAGCTATATATATAGGCTCACTATATATCCATATCTAGACTCATACTCACAATCTCATATATAGGTTCCTATACAAACTCACACACAACATATATTATATAGGCTCACATGTAGGCTCTCCTATATAACTCACACACACACACACACACACACTTAGGCTTAGATATAGGCTAAGCTAAGGGCTGTTCTCCCTCTCTAACACCCTATCCAAAATCACTCTCTAACTCTTTAATTCTATATCAATTTCTAAATCAATCTCTACTCTCAAATTCACTCTCTACTCATCCCTTCACCACCCTATATCACTCTCTCATTCTCTCAATATCTACTCATACACACACTCCTATATAGCTGAAATTATGGACTGAATTTGTGGTGGTAAGTGACAGGTTATGGGAAGCTAAAGGGCTTATGTTTAGGGGTTGAATTATTGGCTAAAATGTGGACAGCAATATGGGTGTACCAAGGGTGGTTTGAAATTGAATTTGACAGCCATATAGGCTAACATTGGGACTAACATGGGGTGAACAAAGGGGCTGCAAAGGACAGGTATGGGACTGCTACTACTGTCCATTTGTGGGCTGGTTTTGTGGCAGTCCAAATGGTAAGGGACAGCCATACATGGCTTGTTAGGGGGGGCTGTTGTGGCCTAAAACTAGGATGTACAAGGCTGGTTGGAGGTTGCATAAATGGACAATACCTGGACAGGGTTAAGGACTGAGTTGAGGTTGCCAATAGGGTTGTTGTGTAGTGGTTTGAGGGGATAATCAATGGACTGATATAGGGCTGCCATGTTATGGTTTGGAGGGTGCATACATGGCTGCTATGGTGGTGATTTGTAGGGCTGTTATTGACAGGATTTAGGCTTGAATATATGGGCTGTTCTTAGGGCTATCAAGGCTGGGTTGGGGGCTAACATTGCTGGATTTAAGGGTTGATATATGCAGGACATGGGGACTGGAATGTGTACACCCTAAGGTGAATTGGGACTGTCATTGGGACAGCCACAAGTGACAGCCAACTGTGGTTGTGTGGTCTGAATGAAGGGGTGTTTTAGAGTATATCAAGGGCTGTCAATGACTGTGTTAAGGGCAGGGTTTTAGACTGGTTGTGTGAAATATAGGGGCTGTTGTTGGGACTGTTTTCAGTTGGTTCCTCCCCCCCCTCAACTCTACCATCTATTCACCCTCTCTCACACCACTCAATCCCCTCTCCATACCACACACTCCACATACAACTCTCATCAACTCTATACCAACTCTACTCCCCACAAACCAATTCTTAATACTATTCACCATTTCCTCATACACCCTTCCTACACACAACACATACCCACACCCAAACTTGGTCGACCACCCCATACAAACACTAAATACACATTCACACCATCAAAATGTATATCCATATATATCTAAGTCATAATATATATATATATATATATATATATATATATATATATATATATATATATATATATATATATATATATATATATATATATATATATAGAATGAGATATATATATACACCACCATATATACATATAGATTAGATATTAACAATATGATACAATATGATACATAAAAAAACTCATTCCTAAACACCTAAAAAATCTGGAATAAAAGTTAAAACAACATTAAATCAATTACACAATAATCCCACATGTGTCCAAATAGGGGTTTTCCCATTAGGACACAATCCTACTCATATGACACCTCTACAAGTGCCCAAATGGACACGAAATGGACTCAAATGGACACACAACCATGGGGGTTATTCCTACGGGTTCAAAATAGACCTATATGCATGAAAGGATGGTTTAGAGGAGAGGTTATACCTTCCGGGAGAGAGATTTAAAGAAAAAAGCCTTCCGATACGTCACCGACACGTAGAGATTCCAATAGGACACGAACGGGCTCCGAATCCTTCCAAACTTGGCTAGCACCTTCCTTTCATGGAGTAGAGAAGGAAAGAAGAAGATTTGGTGGAAGGAGGGGTTGATTTGTAGATGAAATCACTAGGGGTTGCTCTCTAGAAATTTGGGGAAGAACAAGAGAGAGAATGGAAGAGTGAAATAATGAAATGAACCCATGCCTATCCCCTCCTCACTTGGCCGGCCATATGGGCTGCTATGGTACATTTTTGAAATGCCTAAAATACCCCCCCCCCCTCTAGCCTATTCTATTAGTATTTAGGAAAAGGGTTTAAGCCGGGGGCTAGTTTGGTCATTCTAACACACTAATCTAATAAATCCTAATCCAAATAAATTAGCCTAGTCACTAACTAAAATAAATAACATGTGGGCCATGGCTAACTAGTGTGTGGGTCCACTAGGGTCAAAACTACCCCGGGTCCCCATTTCAAGTCGGATTGAGCTGAAATTCGAACTCGACTCAAATAACCCCAAAATATTACAATAAATAAATAAATAATTTCAAAATAATCTGAAAATAAAAAAAGACAAAAATACCCCTGTTTCTGAAAACTGGAGGTGACAAATCTATCCACCTTAAAAGAATTTCGTCCTCGAAATTAAAACCAACAATAGTAGAATATCGAAATCACAAGTCATGGCTAAAAATTAAAATGATTAAAATCTCAAAAATCAAGGCATGAATTAAATAATTAAATTTATAAAATTTAAAATTACACTCAAATAGACACTATAGGTCTATCCACCTTAAAAGAATCATCCTCAAATTTTAAAACAAGGTAACCACAGAAAATCATACAATCGATAATCGTATGCGTCTATCCAATCATCATGATACTCAGAATCTCTGTCATGCCAGTGAGCAAGGCTACGATAATCACAGAGTCTTCAACTATGGTACATACCTCTAGAATTATGGTATTTAAAATTTTTGTATTGTCGCGCGCTTGGCAGCGAAAACCTTAAATTCCCACACCCGAGAAATACGTCCATAATCCGACTATATGTCCTCACTATGCCTGCTAGCATGACCCTAGAGGATTCTAAAATCTCATAATCGAGGCGACCTAGCCCATACGACTTATCTCAGAGAAAAAAATTAAATCATAATGAAGCACCAGATCGAAACTTATCAACAATGAAGAAACAGATGTAATTAAATTTTTAAGGCAGTAATTGCAGAATTTGAATCAAAGAAACGGAACCTGCGACTAGATCTCCAACGGCCTGAGCATCCTCGGCTGTCATGGCAAAAGCTCGCCCTGGTTGGCCTTCCCTGGCCTGCTGTTGATGCTGTACGAACATCTGCTGCTGAGTCTGTAATGGTGGTCCCCTCTGCTGCCTGGCAGGAGCCCTAGCTCCTGGTGCTATCTGAGCCAATGGTGTCGGGTTCTTGGGACACTCTCTACACTGATGCTCTGCTGAACCGCAAAGTAAACACATACCCAGCCTCTTCCTGTAGTCGTCCTATCCATGGCCTTGCTTCTTGTAGAAGTTGCACATAGTGTTCTGCTGATGCCTGGGTTCCTGCTGATACTGCACCTGTCTCTGTCCCTGATACAGAACAGGCCTCTGCTGCTGCTACTGGAAGTGGACCATCGGCTGCTGATACTTCTGCTGATACTGCTGCTGAAACTGATGCTGGACGTGCGACCTCTTGGCCGATCCTCCGCTGCTGCTGCTCCCAACTGGGTTTCGCCCCCTCTTGAGCCTAAGCTCAAGATCATCTTCCGCCAATAAGGCTTCCGTCAGAATCTCCTCGAATGTGGCATCCTTGTTGCCCTTGGTCAAGGACTTGACTTCCTTGACCAGACCCTTCCGGAACCTCTGGGCCTTTGCCGCCTTGCTCAAACCCTCCATGAATCTGCTGAGGCGGCCGAACTCCCCAGCGTACTCCTCCACTGACAGGCTCCCCTGAACTAGGCTCTCGAACTGCGACTCTAAAGCTCTGAGCGCTGAATCTGGGAAGAACTTCTTCTTGAAGAAGCCCTTGAACTCCTCCCAAGTCTGTCCGGCTACCCCCACTCTGGGGTCTAACTGATACCAGGTACGAGCAAGATCTCGCATCCGGCTAGCTGCTGCCTCAATCTGAAGATCTACTGGTATCCTGGCCAGGCGAAAGATCTCCTCTTATTGCTCGATCCACTCATCGGCATATAGAATCCCTTCTGTCCCCAGAAAGTCTCTGGGGCTCATCTTCTGGAACTGCTCTATCCCCGACGTCTTCGGCAGCTGAACCACTGGTCGGGCTGCAACTGTCGTAAGGGCCAACTCCATGCTCCTATCCTGTCGGGCCTGCTGCTGCTCCATAAACTGCTGAAAGTAAGCGAATATCTGAGCCGCGTCCATGTCTCCTGTAGGCGACAGCTACTGGAAAGACACCTCTGGAATGACTGGATCCTGCCCCCGAACTAGTGGAGGCGTACCCCCTGCTGCTGGTGGAAGGGCTCCTCCGACCGCAGCTGAAACGCCTACCCCAGCTGGCATGACTGGGACTGCGGTACCAGGGGCTGGCTGCTGGATATGAGAGGTGGCAGACCTCTCATCGGCATCCCTCTGGCCCTGGCGATGAGATCTCGTCTCAACCATCCTGGAGACAGATCAAAGAAACAATTGCTGAGAATGAGTCAAAATAGCAAAGGAGGACAGTTATATTCAAGGAGAACAATATCAGCAAGAACTGAGATAGTATGAATTAGATAATAGTTTTTCCTAATGTGATTGAGTACCTCCAAAAATATCATAATCCTACTGCAGGCTGTAGTGATACTCTAGTTCGAATACCACTACATAAACTCGACCTGCATGGACCACCACTAAAAACGTGTCACGACCCGCACCCACTGTGAGGGTACGAAAACGTAACAACGCCCAGCCTACGCCGCAGTATCGGCGGTAGAACGCTGTCCTAGGTCAATCATCTAACCATATAAAGGTACCTGTACAGTATATACACTCCGAATGGAGGTGACGTAGCAATATACAGTCTCAATCACATCTAAGGTAGAATGATGAAAATAAAAGATAGATAGATACTGGAATAAAAGATCCACAGGATACAATCAGAGAGAAAGAGTCTAAGTGTCTACTGCCATACAAAACAGAACATCCAACTCAATACAAGTCTCTAATACTAAAAATAAAAGAATATATACAATCAGATCTCAGAAGACAGAAATAGTAAAACCTAGACTAGGGAGCCTCAGTCTCTAAGCTAGTGGATCAGGCTGGAAATCTGGGTCACATAAGTCATCTACAGCTGTCCCATAGAAGGTGTCTACGCAGGCCTCATCCTCTGTAATATTTTCAACAGGTCCAGTCAGGACAGGAGCGAGCACAAAACATCTCACGCAGTTCATATCATATTAGAAAATATAAAGCATGCAATAGAGTAAGGTACATAAAACACTGAAAGAAGAATGTATAGAAAATAGTAGAGATTTGATAATAAGAAATATCTATATATGTTAAGTAAGACTATAAGGAACATGTAATTTAGAGTACAATATGGTTATGTAAACGGACTAGGACAATGCAATGGTAACTCCATTATACGTGGGTGTACAATAGACATATACAATAGTTATACAATGTTGTACAATAGGATTTGAGTACATAACCAATTCTACTCCCCTCCCCAATCAATACACAAGGATCCACTCCTGTTACGTTATCTTTCACAATAGTGTACAATATTATACAATGGATGTACAATATTATACAATAGATGTACAATGTTATACAATAATTGTACAATGTTATACAATACAGTACAATGGTCTATCCCTGGGACTCATGTGATACTGAGAGTACAATATGCACAAGGAGTATACAAGGATATAGGTATTCAATAAATACAATATGGAAGTGAAACGCACATCACAATATGTATCTAGTGAATACAAGGGGATAACATCCCAAAAGGAGATCCATATAGTACCAATCCGTGATAACAATCGTGTCAGCATCAAGTACAGTAATCTAGAACAAGAATGTAAATCCAGACAAGTATGAAACGGTCAGAGAATGTAATCGCCTGATAGCCTGAGTGTCTGAAGAGAATATACTTCCCGAGGAGTGGTGTCTGTCTCCTATAGAACAGTACAAGTCACTATGAGTCTAAAAATGATAATAAGATGCATTACAATGCATTCTAAATGAATTCTAGGTCAATCTAGGTCAAACCTAAGTCACACTAAGCTAAACTAGGTCATACTAGGTCATACTAAGTCACACTAGGACAATCAAGGTCAAACAATGTCACAGGAAATCAATCCAAGTCAAACTAGGTCAATTTGGGTCAAGGGTTGACTTATAGTTGACTTTAGTCAAAAAGTCAACTCTGGTCAACTCTGGTCAACACAGAGTCAACCCTAGGTCAAACAAGTCATATGTTGACCAACTGTTGACTTTCAGTCAACTGGTCAACTCTGGTTTGGTTTTGGTCAAATCTGGTCGCTTAAAGGCTAAGTTTGACTCTCGGTTGACTCTCGTTGACTTTTGGTCAAAATGGTCAACCGATGTCAAAACTAGTCTAGGAGCACTATATTTGATCATTACCAACCAAGAGAACCAAGTTCTAACTCTATCTTAGACTCCAAACTCAAATACCCTATTTCTATGTATTACCTACATTACCTTACCAAGGTAAATACCAATACCTTGTCCAAATCCACTCTAACCTAGGAATACTAGCCTAGGCTTCCTAGGATAGCTAGATACTATCCTATACTAATATTACCTACCAAGAAAACCTAGTATTTAGGTCATCTAAGTCATCTTATGGTACATGTTGGTTATTTACCCATTACCTTACCTTTACCCTTGCACCATTCTCACATGACACTCATGATACCTCACTCACTCACATACACACCTATATAGACTTACATATAGGCTAACACTCATGCTCACACCTATAGGCTAATAGCTATATATATAGGCTCACTATATATCCATATCTAGACTCACACTCACTATCTCATATATAGGTTCCTATACAATCTCACACACAACATATATTATATAGGCTCACATGTAGGCTCTCCTATATAACTCACACACACACACACTTAGGCTTAGATATAGGCTAAGCTAAGGGTTGTTCTCCCTCTCTAACACCCTATCCAAAATCACTCTCTAACTCTTTAATTCTATATCAATTTCTAAATAAATCTCTACTCTCAAACTCAATCTCTACTCATCCCTTCAACACCCTATATCACTCTCTCATTCTCTCAATATCTACTCATACACACACTCCTATATAGCTAAAATTATGGACTAAATTTGTGGTGGTAAGTGACAGGTTATGGGAAGCTAAAGGGCTTGTGTTTAGGGGCTGAATTATTGGCTAAAATGTGGACAGCAATATGGGTGTACCAAGGGTGGTTTGAAACTGAATTTGACAGCCATATAGGCTAACATTGGGACTAACATGGGGTGAACAAAGGGGCTACAAAGGACAGGTATGGGACTGCTACTACTGTCCATTTGTGGGCTGGTTTTGTGGCAGTCCAAAGGGTAAGGGACAGCCATACATGGCTTGTTAGGGGAGGATGTTGTGGCCTAAAACTAGGATGTACAAGGCTGGTTGGAGGTTGCATGAATGGCCAAAACCTGGACAGGGTTAAGGACTGATTTGAGGTTGCCAATGGGGTTGTTGTGTAGTGGTTTGAGGGGACAATCAATGGACTGATATAGGGTTGCCATGTTGTGGTTTGGAGGGTGCATACATGGCTACTATGGTGGTGATTTGTAGGGCTGTTATTGACAGGTTTTAGGCTTGAATATATGGGCTGTTCTTAGGGCTATCAAGGCTGGGTTGGAGGCTAACATTGCTGGATTTAAGGGTTGATATATGCAGGACATGGGGACTGGAATGTGTACACCCCAAGGTGAATTGGGACTGTCATTGGGACAGCCACAAGTGACAGCCAACTGTGGTTGTGTGGTCTGAATGAAGGGGTGTTTAAGGGTGTACCAAGGGCTGTCAATGGCTGTGTTAAGGGCAGGGTTTTAGACTAGTTTTGTGTGAAATATAGGGGCTGTTGTTGGGACTGTTTTCAGTTGGTTCCTCCCCCCCTCAACTCCACCATCTATTCACCCTCTCTCACACCACTCAATCCCCTCTCCATACCACACACTCCACATACAACTCTCATCAACTCTATACCAACTCTACTCCCCACAAACCAATTCTTAATACTCTTCACCATTTCCTCATACACCCATCCTACACACAACACATACCTACACCCAAACTTGGTCGACCATCCCATACAAACACTAAATACACATTCACACCATCAAAATATATATCCATATATATCTAAGTCATATATATATATATATATATATATATATATATATATATATATATATATATATATATATATATATATATATATATGGAATGAGATATATATATACACCACCATATATACATATAGATTAGATATTAACAATATGATACAATATGATACATAAAAAAAAACTCATTCCTAAACACCTAGAAAATCTGGAATAAAAGTTAAAACAACATTAAATCAATTACACAATAATCCCACATGTGTCCAAATAGGGGTTTTCCCATTAGGACACGATCCTACTCATAGGACACCTCTACAAGTGCCCAAATGGACACGAAATGGACTCAAATGGACACACAACCATGGGGGTTATTCCTACGGGTTCAAAATAGACATATATGCCTGAAAGGATGGTTTAGAGGAGAGGTTATACCTTCCGAAAGAGAGATTTAAAGGAAAAAGCCTTCTGACACGTCACGGACACGTAGAGATTCCAATATGACACGAACGGGCTCCGAATCCTTCCAAACTTGGCTAGCACCTTCCTTTCATGGAGTAGAGAAAGAAAGAAGAAGATTTGGTGGAAGGAGGGGTTGATTTGGAGATGAAATCACTAGGGGTTGCTCTCTAGAAATTTGGGGAAGAACAAGAGAGAGAATGGAAGAGTGACATAATGAAATGAACCCATGCCTATCCCCTCCTCACTTGGCTGGCCATATGGGCTGCTATGGTCCATTTTGAAATGCCTAAAATACCCCCCCTCTAGCCTATTCTATTAGTATTTAGGAAAATAGTTTAAGTCGGTGGCTAGTTTGGTCATTCTAACACACTAATCTAATAAATCCTAATCCAAATAAATTAGCCTAGTCACTAACTAAAATAAATGACATGTGGGCCATGGCTAACTAGTGTGTGGGTCCACTAGGGTCAAAACTATCCCGGGTCCCCGTTTCAAGTCGGATTGAGCTGAAATTCGAATCCGACTCAAATAACCCCAAAATATTACAATAAATAAATCAATAATTTCAAAATAATCTAAAAATGAAAAAAAGACAAAAATACCCCTGTTTTTGGAAACTGGGGGTGACAGCTCCACTCGACGGTATACTAGAAGAGTGCTTATCATGACAGATAGCTCAAAATCCCAAGTAGATATATATATAAAAATCGTGAACTAGGGGTGCAGGTAACCAGGGGTGCAGGTAACCAGAAAAATCTTACCTCCCAATGATCTTGACAATCAAGCTAGTTGTATAGTTCCTAACATATTCATTTAGGATTCCGGGTGTGGCATTTCGCAGAATCCATCCTAGACATAAGACATGCGAGACAAGACAAGCAAGATTGTGCACTACAACAAGTCACAACAAGACATGACAATATCAAGACAAGAGTGCGCTGCGATAAGCTACTATCAAGGAGCTAGACATGTACTAGAATCAAGAGTGCGCCATGACAGGCCACTATCAAGAAAGCTAAAAAAGACATGTACAAGAGTGCCCCACGACAGGGTCACTATCAATCAAATATTGGACATGACATAGACTGTAAAGTACAATAAATCTGGAAGGGCATAGCAATACATAGTGAGTATAGAAGAACATATGAACATAAGCTAGTGTCAAGTGTATATAGGGTGTACAATCATTTTCTAAGTATACAAGGTCATCTAATCATGTTAAGAATTTATTACAATCGAAGAAAATATCAAAAACAAACAAAAACGGACAAAAACAGGCAAAAACAGACAAAAATAGTCTAACCGGATCATTCGGCGGATTATTGCGGATTACCGGCAGATTTTTCAAAGTGTCACAACAAGTTTCTAAAGCAAATTCGGATGATCCGACAGATTTCTGCGGATTACCGACGGATTATCTGAACCGTCATAGAAAGTTGATTTTTGAAAACTCCAAAACTTGTTTCGGCCATAAAAATTTCGTTTTAAATCAAAATTCGGATTTTCAAAGTCAAAATCGCATGAAAATTAATTCCTTACAATATGGGAGTATTAGTTTTCACAAATTCAAAGATTTGATAGATCAGTACCTTAAAATACTCCAAAAATAGGTTCTCGGAAAACCGAAACGGGTTCTGATTTCCACCAAACTCAAAATCTATGTATACAAGCTAGGTGAGGGCCTCATATATGCATATATGACCTAGATCCATGATGGTAACACCAGTATCACTCTTGATTCTGAGTTTTCTACCAAGTCAATATTAAATTTTAACAGAAAATCAAAATCTAGTTCTAACCAAATTTAGAAACATGCATATAGACGATAATCATAAGGAAAACATATTTAACAAAAATGAGTTAAGGAAAATTCTAAGCACTTAATATCAAGAAAAAACCAAAATGATAACAAAATAATATGGTTCAAGAATTTGGCAAGATGTACTTGCCTAGGTTAATCTCCAAGCCTAATTTTATACTCCACCACCAAGAGGGGTACAAAACCACACTCTAGGCCTCAAGCCCAAGCTTTCTTAAGCTTGAGGAAGGGGGATGAAAGAGAATAGGAATGGAAGAAAGAATGAAAGAGAGAGGAGAGAGAAAGTGAGAGGGTATATATAGAAGGAGGAATTAATCGTGACCATCGGATTGTGATCCATGTCATGATCTAGATCAATCCTAACCATCAAAAGAAAACAAGTATCCATTGGATAATAGGATACATCTACACTATTCATGAAAATATCTAAACACTATTCATCAAAATATCCAAAACGATATTCACGAAAATATCGAAAACACTATTCAAGAAAATATCTGAAATCGAAAATATTTAGCAAGTGGAAAATCTGTCCAGACGGTATGCTATCGGTACACACCGGTACACCGGTGGTATGCCGGTCAAGAAAAAAATTTATAATTTGGAAAATTTTCAAAGCATTCCAAAAACTAAAAAAATACAAAATACAGTACAAAATACGTATCCGTATATAAATATCGATACTGTGAGACGAGTCTCACAGAAGCCATATATCCATAAAACACCAATATCAATATCATTGTCCATTTCATTCCTATAAATCGTCAAACTCTCAAGAGCACTTATTCCAATTTTAAGCCTCTACAAACTAGTCATCCCAGCTCTATAATCTGGCGATTCTCACTATGGTCAATTCGCACCAATTTTACCTCTCGACAAAGGTGTATGAATGTTAAGCACCGTTAGAGGGGGGGGTGAATAGAGTGCATGTGTGCAGCGGAAAAAAATTACCAATTAAAAAAATTATAAGCAGTATCACAGGTATAGAGAAACAAGCAAACTATGAAATTTAAATGCAGTAAGTAAAGAGCATCGAAAAAGCAAACTCATGACACAGCGATGTATATTGGTTTCCCTCTGAGAGGACTTGTCCAGTCTCGAGTATTCTTGCTCGATGTTAATCCACTATGGCATAAGCTTTAACCGAGCGCTTGCAGCTTCTTACAACCATGGATTTTTATCCGAAGGACTCACAACTTCAAATACGGCAAACTTGAAAACTGAAACGTTTTTGGAGAGCCTTCTTTACAACTAGAACAACCAAACTCTAAATTGAACGAAATGGCATTTGGCTTGGCTAGGAGTTGTTAAAGGCTAGATATAAAAGTGAGTAGCCCTGTAATGCTTTTAAATATAGAGAGAAGAGAGGAATGAATGATTGATTTGGAATGGAAAGTTCTTATCTATTTATAGCATCTTTTTAGGGCAGAACTCGACATGAGTTTGGGTCCATAAATCTCGTAATTTGCAAAGTGGTTACAAATATTCAGGAAGACCAAGCTGTTCTGGAAACAAATTAGCAAAACTCGGACAGAGTTAGGGCCGAACTCGGGTAGGGTTCTTATGTGAATATATGTTCAAATAATGTTGGGCTTTTTGTATGTGTTCTGGGTATAGGATTGATATAGGGTTGGGTATAGGTTTTGATATAGGATTGGGTATATATGTAGGCTTTTGAATGTGGAGTATAGAAAGCCAGTTGCCAATCCGATCAACCTTACATTTTTTCTAAACTCAATAAAAAGTAAAAAATATAGATTAAAATAGAAAACAATTCTTGATCTGCATTTATAGTTTTTGTACGACGAAGACGGCGAGTAGTAGCTTGTTGGTAGTAGACGTTCTGTTCTTGTACCTGTAATGTATTATTTGTGTATCGACCAAAGTCTATGTTGATTATCAAAATCAGGTGTGACTATGACCAATGGGCCAACAATCTTTTCCATTTTGATAATTGACAAACTTTGAGTTTATACCAAATAATATCAAAAAAATAACTTGAAAAAATTTATATCTCCTCGTTTGGTACTTAGCGCATTTGACTCTTGGTATATATACTCTTCTCTCCTTTGTCATTTGTTCAAAATGAAAGGTCCCCCGCAATTTGTGACCAAAAATAACATAACAAAGAAGAAAAGATCATACCAAAAAGATAGAGAAATAAACATGGCCAACAATATGTCTAATTGGATAAGTAGAATGGTAGAAATCATTAAAACTTAGTAGCATAGACATGCAAGTACATAAACTCATAAATATATGGAAGTCTAAATGAGAATATTATAAGTTGCAATAAAACATCTGAATGGTGTTGCCGTATATCGCTTGGAAATTTCTACAAATTTATGTAGGTTAACGTTTTGGAAAGTCAAGCAATATTTCAGAAAAATGTTAAAATTAGTAGAATTTTCCGGACATATGGGATGTTTGTGAAAGTCATGAAACCAGGCGAGTGAGGTTTCTAAGTCTACGAATAACGTAGAATCATAGTCATCCTCATCGGATGGTAGAAGTGGACTAAATAGACTTTCAAGAGGCGTGTATGATGGGCTTTATGTAGAAACACCATCTCCTCTTTTCTTTTTCTTGAAATACCTAGAAGACATATAAAATTGACAAGAAAAGAGTAGGAATTACCAAAAAAAAATAGCGGCATAGAGTGGAAAAGAACGTGCCAAAACCCTTAGATTCGAAGTATTAGGGCCTAACATCAAGATATTTGGGAGAAACAATAGAGCTAGGATTAGGGTTTTTCAGTTTTGGGGTGGCTGTGTTCGTGTAGAAGGAAGAGACGGGTTCATCGAAGCCACCCACCTAAGCGAGTACTTGCCTGACCAAGCGGGAGTCCGAGCAAGTCGTTGCATAGCTAAGTTTAAACGGCGTTTTGCCAGTAATTCATCTTGTTGAACTGAACGAAGCAGGGAACTACACTTCTTACAACCACTTGCTTTGATCCGAAGGGTACGCCAACTTCAAACACTTGAATGAAAGTAACTTGAAAGCCAGGCTTTACAACTCTAGCAGACTTCTAACCGGAACCGTGTTGGCACTAGAAGATTGGGGAGTTGATTCTTGGAAATGAGAAGATTGAATAGCTCTGAATAGGCAAGTGAAAGAACGAGTGATTGAGTGAATAACAATGTAGGTTTCAATGCCTATTTATACTTTTTATTAGGCTCTGGGAACCAAATTCGGCCAAAGTTCAGTTGTCCTAACATACAAAATTTCAAACGTTGGAGACCAGTTCTTCAGGAAGAACATGCAAAATTGAAAATGGGTCAAGGGACCGAATTCAGCCCGAGTACGACCTGAGTTAGGTTAGCCGTGTTCCAGAACAATTTGGATTTGGTAAGGTTCATTTTTGTAGACTAAGATTTGGTTTAGGCTGGGATTTGTATATCCTAGTGCCAACACGACCAATGTACAATTGATCATAATAAAAAGAAACAAAAAAAATACATAAAAAATCAAAAATACAATGATAACCATAATGCCAATTCCTGAGTCGAAACCAACAAGCTTGTGTTTTAATCTTCATGTCATGCATTTATTGAGCTCGTACAAAGTCATATCGAGACGTGGTTGGTCGAATATCAAAATCAAGTTGGTCATTGACTTGTGTCAAAAAACCCTTCCCCGTGTTCTTTGATACCGAATTGACCAAATATATGAACTAATTGTGTTATTGTCGGGGGACTAAAATTGCGTAATAAATTCGGATTTGGGGAACCCAAAATTTTGCAGACAACCAAAATTTCATGTAGAATTCTGATAATTCCTAAGCACAAACTTGCTACAAACGGGAATTCCGGTGTGTCACACCATCTTCACATGAATAACAGGTAGTTTCGTGTGCGTGGTTAGAGGCCTATATATTCGTTGGTTCATCTTGTAACTCAATTATTGATAGCCATAAATTTGTTGACAACCCATTCCTTCCTCATTAAACCAAAGAGCATCAAATTGCTATTGTTCCATTTGTGATAGTGTGATTTAGTTGTAAAATAGATTTCATCAATATATTCTCGAAGAATATCAAACTTTCTTTTGTAATTTTTTTTAATCACAAGCTTTGATCCCAAATGTGTTTTAGTCACAAGTTATGTGTATCAAATTTTGTTTTTGAAGTCGAGTTACAATTCGAATCAAAACTTGTGTTCAAATGATGACGAAATTTTATCAAAATTCATTGTTATAACTATACAAACATTGGATTAAAGTCGAAAAGAATTTTAAAACTGGAATACCTCCACCAATAACCCATTCAAAACTCAAACATGTATCTTCCAAGGTCTAGATGCAAAGAGCAAGTCCTCCTGTGATCAATCTCAGTATAAAGCTAAACAATTACAAGCGAGTTTTGATACAATCAACTCAATTGATGTGATGTACTCCTATCGCCCAACCACCTGCTTTTACAACTAAACACCTACCTCTTCGTTCATACTCTCACAAGTCCTCTGCCTAATGACAATGGACAAAAACCAAAAAATAGTAATAATAAACTATTGAAGGCCAAACCAGAAGAAGAAAAAGAGAGAAGCAGAAGAAATAACCATGAGACAAAAGACGGGTACTGCTGATGGAAATGCACAATACTGCAGCAGGTTCCCATCTCCCTGTCCAGTCTACTGTCTACTCACATACAAAAGCACAACATGTACAAGACAAATGACAAAACAAACAAGGGCAGTAAGAAACAAGTGCACCGCAAAAAAAAATGTATATTTTACAATGTGAATCAGCTAAAAGTGGGAAGAAAAACACAAGAGAGGAAAAGAAAATAGGGATGAGAAAACCAACTAAGAGAGAAGTGATTGAGCCTATTCTGCCAATATCAAACTCCAACAACACACATTCCTCAAGCCAAGAACAAAACCCTCACCATAGTTAACCATTCTTCTTCTTCTTCACCATCTTCATCTTCTTCTCCTTCCATCTCTCTTCTACTCCTGCCTTTGTCTTCTTTGCTTCAACAAACAAAGCAATTTATTTAGTTAAAGAACACTTACCTAGAAGTGGCAACCCTCGCACTGACCACACTCTCTCAACTCTGCCCCTCCAAATTGAGTGTGAGCAATGCACCGCAAGTGGCCTTTTGCAAACTTGCAGCGACTTTCTTCTTCTTCTTCTCCTCCTCACTGGCCGGCTACTATTTCTTGATTCAGCTTCAGTTACAAAATACCTTGATCTGTACACAAGGACTACACATGAGCTACAATGACGCCAACACCCTCAATCAAAAGTGGTCGGTACAGGCCATTAATGAAGGGTAGTTTAGGAACTCCATGACCAGAAGACGTACCCTCCCGGATTTCACGTATCCATAGTAAGTGGGGAACGCGGTGGCTGTGTTGAGAAAAAAGACTAGTACTGCTTACTAATTCCTTGAGCTACTTTTTTTTTTTTTTTTTCCTTCCACTCTCTTTCATCGAGGAGGGGGTTTGGGTCTTTTTCGACAGCAGGGCCCTTGTCAGTGGAAACCTTCTTTTAGCAAATCTAATGCTTTTGGGACATTGGGAGTCGCAAAATTAGGATCTATTAATTAGTTAATTATACTAAGGTGGCAGCTTTGAAGCAAGCACTCCGTATGATTTTCTTTCCATTGCTTTGGTGTTGCCTCTACTTCATGCGTCAATTGACAGAATGTGGTACTCTTTAGTAAGTAATATTAGTTCTATTTTAAAATTATTTTCGCTGGAGAGAAGGGCTCGTAATTTTATTTACTGCAGTTTGAATTTTTTTTAACAATTTATAATTTTCAGGCGATTTATTTTAAAAATATGAGATCTAATGGACTTCAATGCAAAAACCATAGATTAAATTGTAGTTGTCGTTAAAAAAGGCTAATTATATGGGCACAACCAAAAGTGATCTAGACTAGCCCACTTTTTCAATTTTTCTGACAGTCCTGTCCAATTTCTAACAAGGACTGTCAGGATCTAACAAGAACTGTCCACTTTTCTGACAGTCCAGTCTTGGACTGTCAAAAAAGTGGCCAGTACTAGAACTGCCACAATGGAATAGTACCGATCACTTTTTGCTGTGTCCATATAATTAGCCTTAAAAAAAGTGCCGGATAGATTTAGCAAGTGTTTGCGAGTGCAGTATGGAGAGCAACAGCAGTAGCTACTGCTCCCATGTGCCTGGCCTGTCAACCATTAACACAAACAACCCCTCTCTCAAATCTCAAAAATAGCTCTCACGGAGTCATGGAGCATTTCCTTACATTTCAAAGTGGGGACCGTGCTAGCTATGAAAATTTTATTTTTATATAAAATGTCTATACTAGAAATCGAGCTTCGAGGTCTTTTTTTTTAATTTTTTTTGGGGTATTAGAGGTCACATATTTTCCCAAAGACGAGACACGGAATGTCTGAGGAAAACCTACAAAACTCGATCTAATTCTATGTCTATCTACCTATGAAGGTGCGAAACAAACATCTAATTACTTGATTACTACCATCTGTAAATTCTATTCTGAATGTACTTGGTGAGTTTCTCAGCCCGCTTTCAAACAATTTGAACATGCCGGCCCACATAAAGAGGCCGGCCCAACCCAAAAATAATAAAGAAATCACACACCTCACTCAGGCCGGCACATGATCGCTCCTAGGGCTGTGCACAATTAAGTCAAATCGACCAAATCGAACCAAGTCAAACCGAACCGATTGGTTTTAAACCGAACCGATGGTTCGGTTGGTTTGGTTCGGCTTCAATTTTTTCAAAATCGACCGATTCGGTTCGGTTCACGGTTTGGTTATGCCAAAAACCGTCTAAACCGAACCGAACCAAATCTTTGTTAATTAATTAGGGTTGGCCGGTTGGGTATGTGTTCATTGGGTTGTATTATACATGTTTGGTTCATTTATTCACATCACAGCCATTTATCAAGTTAACGTTGAAAGAGATCTCTTTCTCTCTCTTTCTAGTCTAGAAGAGGAGTGCTGACGGCTCCTATTCTTTTCTAATTGCTCATGTGCACATGAAAGGGACTTTTGGTTGAATGTATATCATTTTTTTAATGTATAATTGGTATTTTTTTCCACATGCAAAGCGCAAGTTGAATTGAAGCTACCGAATTGTATTTACTGTTGCAAAGTAGAAGTTGACTGAGCTTTTACAAAAGAAAAAAACATACAGCCCATTTTTTTATGTGATCAAAATCGACCAAGTCGAACCGATCCAAACCGAACCAAATCGGTCGGTTTTAAAACCGAACCGACCATTTGGTTGGTTCGGTTCGGTTTTGTTTATTTTCAAACCGATTAACTTCGGTTCGACTTCGGTTGGGACCAAATAGGTCGACCACCGACCGATGCACACCCCTAATCGCTCCCACGGCTGCTCTAACCAACTCCCGGATAAGACAAGGGCATCTCTCATAGTTCAAGATTGATAACACCAGTCCTTCGGCCCCATTAAAATTATTCAATAATTAGAGGTTACACATATAAAATTAATTGTATTAGACTATCTAAATAATTAAGTCAAAATCTATTTGAAAAATTGGCTTAAGGATATAATTATCATGAAAATAATGCGTAGATACCGGAGATAAATCTAATTTGATGAGGAATCAAATTATATATATATATATATATATATATATATATATATATATATATATATATATATATATATATATATACTAGTCATAACCCGTGTCCATAGGGCATGGTTCATTTAAGGTATTCCCCCTCAAAATCTTGGACCCCCAATTTTAAACGAACAATAATAATTATGAGGTCCCATCAAAATATTAAATCTCAGTCACTGCTGGATGTGAATTTTCTTTGGATTCCCCATAAAATCCCACTCTCAATAATGCTCATCCACAACCATTATGAGTGCAAACTCCACTCTTTGGATTCCCCATAAAATCTCACTCCAATAATGCTCATTCCACATAAAATCCCATCTCAATAATGCCAACCGTTGATTCACCAAGATTAAATCCCAACCACTCTTATCTTGGCACAGTCAGCCCTAGGATTCAAAAACCTTTGTGTTTTGTATAATATATATATATAATATATATATATATATATATATATATATATATATATATTCATTAGGGTTATGGTCTCCAATTCATACGGCCACAAAAGAGAGGGTTTTCTCTATTCTCTTCTGCATCTCTATCAATAGAAAAGAGAAACAAAGATTTCATCTTTGTTATTAAGGATCGTAGTGAATTGGAAGATCGAACCTCATAAAGAGACGTCTGCTTCAAGATCAATTAAGCCAATCAATGGATTCAGGTACGCTTCCATATTTTTTTGTTCTTCATCTCATGAATTAACAGACAATATTTCTATCAAGTGGTATCAGAGCCTCCATGTTTGATTCATGAGTTCGAAGTTTAGAATCAAAATTTTTTGGAACCCTAGATCGTTCGATCTAATTTAATTTAGGCTTCCCATTTCGATCAAATTTTTATGATCACTAAGTCCATAAAGAATAGTTTATCACGTCAATGTCTTAGTGTAGGGCTTTTTTTTTCTCAAGAGAAACGAGTACTCTCTGCTGGACGGATGATGGCATGAATTATTTAGTTTGGAGTTTTAGAATTTTCATGTGTGTAGATATTTATTTTGATATAGTTAGAGTCAAAACAAAGTTAGAACTTTCGAGTACTCTCTGTTTCAAACAATGATTCCGTGTCCATAATACAAATAGGCATGCAAGTGTTGCTTTGAAGGATGCATGGTTGGCATCTCCCTGACAGGTATGGGTAGCTTTCTAGCTATCCTATTAGACACATATGGTTAAGACTCACCATTACAGTTGGATTAAGCACAAAGGGAGATCCATCGATTCATTTCTTGAATCTAGATTTTAGACGTACGATTTGTTGCCCGATGCAAATACAATAGTACTGCTTTGGTACTTTTGAAGAGAATCCAATGGTGCTCGAGTTATGACGTATTGAAATGTATGAATTGTAAAATCCTGATTCTAAATATGTTAATTAATTGAGAATTTTAAGATTTATTGTTTTCCTTTAATTCCTATTAGTGTAATTTTAGATTATTATTAATAATAATATTATTAATATTATTATTAGTATTTATTTAGCCGGTTATTTAGATTGCATTTTAGTGAGATTGGAATGGTGGGGTTGTGCTTTTGTTTGGACCCAAGCCCATCATTTATTTTCCAAGCCCAACTCCTTCTTAATTAAAAAAAAAAACCCCAAACCAGCCACTCACCCGACCCTTATATTTCTCCTCCACGTTCTCACATTTCCCTTAATTCACTCATCACCACCACATCCCCTATTTCTCTAAAGTCAAAGAAAAAAAAAACACACACACACACACACACCAGCACTCTCCTCATCTCTCCCTCTCCCCTTCCTTTCCCCAAACCCACAGGACCCTCTCAGCCAACCCCCCTTTGCTGGCATCGGACCCCCTCCGTGCGGCCAACGCCGATGAGCACCCTACCTCCGCGGCCCCGCGACCACCGCGCGCCCCTTCGGCCAGCCGCGACCTCCCCGCGGTGACCCCATCCGACCATGACCCTCTGTGCGGCCGACATTTGGTGACCCCCTACCCCGCGGTTGATCTTGTCCCGCGCGCCTCCGGCCGACCCACGGCCAGCATTGACCCGCGCGACACGCCCCTCCCCGCGGCCCCTTGCGTTGCGTCCAGACGCATTTTCGAGATTCCTCAGTCGTGACGATGCCCGCGGAACGATCCGAGTCCGAAGCCACCCTCGATTCCGACATCAAATATTCGGTTATAATCTCTATCTGAGTAGCCGTAGCATCTCGTAGTAGTCCGTGATGATTCGGTCTCGATCCGGTTACGGGATTCGAATTTTGACGTTGCTCGCGTGTGGATACGTGGAACGATCCTTGGATCGTGTTACGATTTGTGCTCAGAACCTTGTCTGTTAGAAATCGGTTGTACAGACCGATTTCGGGTTCGGAACTAGTCTGTGTTGTTATTTGGCTAGAATT
>JANAVB010033616.1:14244721-14361979 GCA_029216955.1 Iris pallida
TTATCATTTGGCTAGGTGTTCAGTTAGAAAGTCGTGTCACAACACTAGTGTCCTAGTATTGAGCTTAGTACAAAAACTAAGATTTGTATATCCTTTTGACAGTGATGGGACATCGGACATCTATGCTTCAGATACATACCCTTGCTTTGCACAAGGCAAGTACCCCTACAACGTTTATTTTACTGCATGTGATATTAAACTGTGAATGAATCGTATTAAAATATTATTTCTTGAATTGTAAGTCATATCTTCACATGCTTTTACGGTTCTCAGTATCTACCATACTTATATGCTCTTAGTATCACTCACATATTATAACTTGGGTTAACAGAAAATTGATAGCTGAGTACGTGATCATGCCCCCTTCTTCCGTACGTATGTACCGAGCAAGGTTGACATTTACATGTATACCTTGTCGTAGGCGTACTAGCTATATTTGTGCGTATGTAAAACTATCGCTAGCTTACTTGTACGGAAGTAAATTTTATATACTTGTACCACATTACATTTTACACCTATTGACGATCACGTACTGCTCCAGTTTTAAACATTATATGTACATCTGTCGCCATGACCTATGTATCCTTGACATGATTGATTGTGATATGCCATGATTCCTGTTTATTATACATCTATTCATGCTTCGTACATTTAGTTTGTAGAATCAGTACTTGCTCCCTTTCTGACAGGATAACGTTATAGGTATACTTACGAGGAGGAGTTGCTATGTGATTCCTATTATGGGATCACCATCGAGGATCAGGCTTTACCCCACGAGGTGTACTCACGGGGAAACTTGTCTAGTTTGTCATTTTAGCCGCTCTAGACTTTGAGAGCAGGACTGTCTAGACTATGTATTTTGTTACTGGACTGGTATCCACTTTTACATTTTGACAATGTATTTTAAACATATTCGTATGCTAGATGATTTGTGTTTGTGATAATTTTCTTCATTATGACAAATGGAACTGTTAGCACACTTTGATTTATATTGTTTATTTTAAGAACATATACTACGCTTTTGTAGAAGCATGGAAAATATTAGAAATAAAGGCATAATGACCCATGCGGTCTGGACAGCAAGCCTATGCGGTCATACTGGAGTTGCTTTATGCGGCCCAAAAGGAGACCCCCAGACTCATGCGGCTCGGGGCATGCGGCAAATCGATGCCACGTGTGACCCCCCTACAGTTGGCCATTGGAGTAATGGCCTCATTTAATGCTCTGACACGACCGACGGCTGCGACGTCTCTGACATAAAGTGTCATAATGGCTCTGCCATAATGACAGATTCTTCGGGAAAAGAAGAGATCTCTGACCCGATCTGTCAAAAATCCTATGTTGCCACGTGGCAAAAGTCTCATGCGGCTCGGTTAAAGAACAGCTTCATGCGGCTCCGTGAGGCGTCATTCTAATATGATTAACAGAAATCCGCCATATGCGGTCCACTCATAGCACGGCCTATGCGGCTCAATACCACATGCGGCCCACAGAAACTATACGGCTCATGGAGAGGTCGTCTCCTGCGGTTCGCAAAGACCACGCATATGAGGCTCACGGAAAGTTCGTCCCCTGCGGCTCGACGAGATGTTGACTCATGCGGCTCATGGGTATCTCCCTGCGGTTCAAGTATTGGCCACCATACGGCCCTGGCAGGATCTTCAATCAAAATGGCATTGAAGATTCGACCGAATCCCAACGAGAATATTGACATCATCAGCAAGACACGTGGCGAGCAATCAGATATTAGCTAAAAACAATCACGAAGATTTAAAGCAATCAGCATTAAACTGCTCATAAGATTTGGTGCTATCCGCATTAGTGGCCGAGATTCGTATGATCAAGATCAAGGGTCCAGATAGAATGAAGGAGCGCCGACATTCCAAACAGATAGCAACACCCTAATAATCACATCCCACCCTTATAAATAGCCAGCAGCATTCATACAAAAAAAAGAAGAGAGCGGCAATATAAAAAAAATAAGAAGAGAGAGATACCCATAGAGAGAGAGTTCCCCTTTTTTCGTGACAATCACAGAGAGAGAGAAGCCAGAGAGCAACCAGAGAGGAGCAAGAAGAGCCTTTCTTCGTCAACGCCGAGCAAATCTTCCCCGAGTCAAGACTGCATACTGATCATCCAAGGAGTAAGGCAGAGCGGCCGTCGCTTTCCCGAGCCTCTATCGTCACCAACCCAGAATCAAAAATAAAACAATCGCACTTAGTCTGCTGTGTACCTAGGTTTTCGTCCCTAGGCTTTCTTTGTGCGAGCGAGTTTGTATTGTGAGTCTAAGTTCAGTCCTCCGATAATTGTTCTGTTCTTTACAATCAATGGCAAACACGATGGCGACTCTGCTGGGGACTAACTTCTCCACGGTGAGGAGTGGTGACGCAATCAGATGCAGCCAAACTTGGCTCCACACAAAGAAGATGGTCGTCCGCTTCGACCAACAGGCGTTCGAAAGAGATGCTCTGAAGGCAGCGCTGGCCCGGCCCAGAAGCGCACCCGCACCACGAAGGCTCGCAAAGAATGGAGACCGAAGTCATTTGCTCCTCCTCAAGCCCTCGATGGGATGCCCTCTGTTGCTCAAGACGGCGAGAAGGATTCCCCTGCGGTCCCACTTCAGATCGTAGACACTCTGCTGCCCCCAAGTCCGACAAAAAAACATTTGATGCTGGACTTGCAGGGACAAAGAGGGACTCTACGCGGTCCGAACCGCAGAAGAGTATTAGCCGCAGGGAGAAAGCCCATGCGGCTACATCCGCCAACCGCATGAAGAAAAACTCATGCGGCTACTTCTGTCAGCCGCATAACTTATGCGACTACAGTTCCCGACCGATGATGAAACTCATGCGGCTAGAAAAGTCAATCGTTTGCAGAAAACCCATGCGGCCACAGATGCCAACCGCATGCGGCCAGCCTGCACGGTCATGGCTCCTAGTCGCATAAGAACTCGTCCGACGACAGGAGACAACCGCGTACAGACAGCCTGCACGGTTTCCACTCCCAGCCGCATAGCATCGCTCCATGATCCTCTCGATCAGTTTTCGACCGTCTCTCGTACGGCCCGAACCCTGATGACTCTCTGGATGATAAGCCAGACTCTGTGATGTTCAACTTGGACTCTTCTTATTATGCACCACAAGTGCTAAAAAGAAGAGTCTAGGGCAGCACGGGCTCATCAAGCCCAGATAGCTGCCCCAACCTCTGACTATCAGGGCGTCCTGCTGATTATCACAGGGCCCCTGATGGGAAGTTATACAGAACCGCTCAAGTCCAAACCCCGACGGCGAAGGACAGAGGGTCCTGACCTGCGTGAGGGATCCTCCACAAGCGCAAGGAAAGAGAGGGGCTTCGGCGTGCAGAGAGTCCTCGCAGGGACGTCACTGCGCCCAGATTATCGTCACTGCTGTTGCAGCAACACGGCAAACCGGCATCCGCCTTCTAAGATTACGACATCCGAGCTCGGAAGACGAGGCACCCCCTGTGGCCTCCTGCAATTCCGTGCGGAAAGCCCCTGTTGAGGGGAGAGGAAAGAAAACCAGCATCTCCAGTCCAAGGTGTCAACTATTGCAGCTAAGAAGCCATCGTCTAAAGGATCATCCTCTGCTGGAGTATTCCAACACACCCGTTCAAAGACAAAAAACGGCTGAGTAGGAAGTTCACGCCCACGCATGGGGGTGTGGAACTGGGGGTAGCTTCCTCCGAACATCCACGACAACCCGACATTCCAAGAAGACGGACTGGAGGAAGCAAATCCTCAAACGGGTACAACAGATACCGACGTCCCCGAGGACATCCTAAACGAAGCAGGCTCAGAAGCTGGGGGTACTGCCCCTTCGAGTCCGAACCGAAGAAAACATACCCACATATCCTGATGATTTCTCGATGCATGAGTATGACTCGGAGAGCACGTCCGCCACCACTCCTTCTGTCACTCCTCACGTGAGGACGGCATTCATGAGGACAACAGCCAAGGCGGTTCCGGCGATCGCCAACGTATCGACACTTTGGAGGCCATACTGCACGCCTGGTCAAGTTGTGGACGAGATCAAAGCAGCGTTCCTACTTTGCAGGGAGTGATACCTGGTCAGACAAGCGTGGGTCCCACGAACAACATAGATTCAAATTCAGCGGCACCAAACTGGCAATAATGCTTCCGAGATAACGGCTACCGCGACAGATGAGGCTCGAGAAGTAAGAAGAGAGGTTCAGGAGCTCCGAGCAATGTTCCAAGCCCGAGAAAACTCTCAAGACCTCAGAATACGGCAACCATATCCTGCTGAAGGAGGGATGTTCCCTTTCCCCCAAGATATAAACCGTTCAATATCAACCCATATGACGGCAAAACTTCAGCAAGCCGGTACATCACTTATTTGAGGTCACTATCGACCATCTGCCCCATGATGACGCCATCCTCACACGGTTATTCATTGGGGGGCACTGGAAGGAGTCGCCTTCGATTGGTACCGCAACCTGCCAGACAATTGATTCACTCCTTCGCTGGCTTCAAGCGCTTGTTCTTGGAGAGGTTCTACGAGGTAGGGCAGGACGTTCACGATGTCACCCTCATGGACGTCGTTCAAGGAGAGAAAGAAAGCTGACGAGGAATTACATTGAGCGGTTTTGTCAAACGCAATGAAGTTGCCATCTGGCAACCCGGACTCTTCCTTGATTGAAATTTGCCAAAAGAGATACTCCGACAATTAGTCTGGATGGGCGAAAGCCAATTCAAGGACTGGAAGGCTTTTATCATCAGCGCTACAAGTGCCGAAGAACGATGAAGAAAGCCCAGCTGGGGTTGCATATCCTCAGAGGGAGAGAACAAGGGGAAGCGTCCCAATGCCAGCAGCGACAATGGGGGTAGCCCCCCAACAACCGGGACAACAGAGGCAAGCAGGCTATGGTGACCGATACAGCCCAGAAACCGAGCCACAGCCAGCAGCAAAAAACAATGGCCTCAATCCTTTTCTTTCGAAGACGGCACGTCAAGCCTATCTGGACATGCTTATACAAGGGGACAGAATTCAGCTTCCTCACCAAGGCGGAAACCTCGGCCGGCTGATTTGGAAAATCCGAAATTCTGCCATTACCACGCTATGTCCACCATGCTACACACGACTGCTACCAACTGAAACGGATATAGCCAAACCTCATCGATTCGAACGCTTGGCTATCGACTTCGAGGAGGTAACCGTAGCAGCCAACATGGTGTCCGTACAATTCGACAATTTCCCTCAACAGAGACTCAAGACGGTGTCATACCATCCCTCTGGCAACGATGGAAATCGCTAATCTTCCGCCCACCAGTGATCAAAACTCCGGTTTAGTACCTTCACCACATCACGAGGGGAAATCATGTGGGTTCATCCGGACCTAACCACGAGGTGACTCAGCCCACTTTACCTTCTAAAAAGAAAAGTGGAAAGGTCAGATCATGCCGCACCACCTCGACAGAGGAAGGAGGAAGTCTCAGCTGTCACTACTCGATCTGGAGCACAAGCCAAACCAGTGGCCGAGAATCCGACTAATGATCAGCAACCCACAAACGCTGATACTCCGGGACGGCTCAGCCTTCGACGACCGACAAGCCTACAAAGGAGACTCGCTTCGACAAATCCCTCCGAAAGGAGACACCTCAGGGCTAGAAAGACCCTACAACTTCGACATCTTGGCTCAATTGGCCAATACACCGGCCAAATTGTCTTTATACGAACCTGAGGCTCTCGAAGGATGTCCGCACAGCTTTAAAGCGAGGCGCTCCAAAATGCCGACGCATATTTGGCTCAGGTCAACCTTACAGGAGATAACCAACTGCAGAGCTCCCAAGATAGTGCGTGTACAGGGGCAATGCCCAATATCGTCTTCTCTCCGCAGGATATGCTCATCAAAACTAACCTGCACGATCGCCCATTGTACTACACTGGATACATCGGCGACGTGAAGGTGGACCGAATGCACATTGATCCTGGATCCTCCATAAGCATCATTCCGAAGGGTCTGCTACATCATCTTCGCATTCCGATGCACCGCCTAACACCTACAAGCACCGCCATTAGCGGTTTCAATTCGGGCAGGAGCTACCCAATAGGGAAGATACGCTTGAAATGTCAGATCGGCGATCTCCAATCAGAAGTCACCTGCTACGTCATAGATGCCGACACATCTTACAATATCCTTCTGGGGCGGCCTTGGATACACGATTACATGATCGTGCCTTCCACGCTACACCAGTGCTTCAAATATGTCGATAAGCACGGCTTCGTGAGGACAGAGTTTGCTGATATCGATCCCTTCAAAGGAGTCGAATCTTATTACTCAGATTCATGTCTGTACGAAAAATCAAAGAAGCACCTGGTCGAAGAGGAGGTGCAAGCTCACACCAAGACAACCACAGGATCAGAAGAACCTCTGACGATCCACCTCCAGGCTCGCAAACCGGGCAGTTCTACACCCCTTACGGCTACTCTGCGTAAGGACGCAATCAGTCTGTCGGCACAAGAAGAACAAATGAGAATCCGGCTACCAAGGTCTGGCCAAGCGTCGAAACCCACACCAGGGCCACTTACCATCAGACTACCGAGAGTCGGTCAGCTCCAAACGGAGAAGCTCAAACCCTCCGATAGACCGCTTACGATACGTCTTCCTAGAAAGGGACATCACCCCGATGCGAAGTCAGACGCTTCTAGCGAACCATCTACTCCTCGCCCTGCGTCAGATGCCAAACTGGGGGTTGCCAGTCTGCCAACAACTCCACGACCTGCTCCGCCAGTCGAGCCTCTGAAGATCAAGCTGACTAGGTCGATCTCTCAGTCTTCACTTATACAGGGGGTGGCCGAAGAAGAACCAGAATTAGCCAAGTATGTGGCTGCCCACTCCGATACCCCTTCCGCGGTTGATATAATCCCTCTCGAGAAGATACCTTATTTTGTCAATAAAGGGCTATCTTTGAACTACACCGAGCTCAATAAGCTATGTGCAATGTATGCTATGGACCACGGTATAGGCACTCACCTACACACACAAGTGGTAAATGTATATACCACAATCCAGCTTACTCCAGCAGAAGACGCTTACCGAATAATCGAGGGAGGGGACCACCCGATTATCTTCGGCCGAAAAGACGATCCGTACCCCTTCACCGTAAAAGAAGTCGATCTTGAGTCAGATGCCGGGAGATTGTCTCTATACCTTTATAGTCCCCAGTCCAAATACCTCATGCAGAAGCAAGGATATGATCTAGAAACTACACCAGGTCTGAATTACGGTACCGGACGGCGACTACCTTTAAAGCCCCCAGTACCGTCTGGTAAGCCACGGGACTACTATAGCAAAACTCGATGCGGACTAGGGTACGTAACTCCCACGACGACCCCGGAGAATTCAGATGAAGAATGCGACTGCCAGTCACATTCAACCGGGTCACCAACTTCCGACTCGGATACCAGCATCGGAGACATATTCAGACAGGTCCTGTCAGCCAACATGGCATTCGTCGACGCTTACGAAGAAAACGAGGACATTCCTGAAATCCTCGAGCTTGAGCCATGGGCCCAACAGCTAGACGCACAATGGGAAAAGCGGTTCAAGCTGAGAGAACCTCTTACAGAGGATGAAGTTATGCAGGTCGACCTCGGCACCGAATCCTCTCCAAAGCCAATCTTCGTCAGTAAAAGCCTAACAGACGAGGAACGAGAATCACTACTAGAACTCATCAGAGAATATATTGACGTATTTGCCTGGAGTTACGAAGATATGCCGGGATTAGATCCCGATATTGCTCTTCATAAACTCAACATACGGCCGGATGCAAAGCCAGTCAAGCAACAGCAACGACGTTTCCGCCCAGGAGTCATGGACGCAATCGAAGTCGAAGTCAACAAGCTGATAGCCAGCGGCTTCATCCGAGAGGAGCAGCACCCTGATTGGGTCGCCAATATAGTCCCGGTCCTTAAGAAGAACGGAAAAATCCGAATCTGCATCGACTTCCGTAATCTGAATGAGGCATGTCCGAAAGACGAATTTCCCCTCCCAATCACGGACATCATGATTGACCACACATGCGGCTTCGAACGTATGTCATTCATGGATGGATTCTCGGGATATAATCAAATTAAGATGTCCCCCGACGACGAGAAGCACACATCATTTAGAACACCGATCGGCACGTACTGCTACACAGTCATGCCATTCGGTCTAAAGAACGCTGGTGCCACATATCAGCGGGCTATGAGTATCATTTTCAGAGAACATTTGCGCAAGACAGTGGAATGCTACGTCGACGACATCGCTGTCAAGAGTCGCCGTAAGGAAGATCATCTGCAAGATCTGAGAACGGTATTCGACCTGATGCGAGCCCACAATCTGAAGATGAACCCTACAAAGTCATTCTTGGGCGTATCCAGCGGGAAGTTCTTAGGTTTCAT
Organism: Iris pallida; assembly: GCA_029216955.1. Classification (NCBI taxonomy): domain Eukaryota; kingdom Viridiplantae; phylum Streptophyta; class Magnoliopsida; order Asparagales; family Iridaceae; genus Iris; species Iris pallida. The sequence goes on from JANAVB010033616.1 coordinate 14,253,145, forward strand.
CATCACTGCACGGGGTATCCATGTAGACCCTGAGAAAACCAAGGCAATAATGGAGATGGGTCCCCCGAAAAATCTCCGCGAACTTAGAGGCCTCCAAGGGAGACTAGCTTATATCAGAAGGTTCATTTCCAATCTCTCCGGGCGATGCCGACCCTTCACACACCTCATGAAGAAGGGAGTCTCATTCGTATGGGACGAGGAATGCCAGCGTGCTTTCGACGACATCAAAGAATATTTGTCAAATCCTCCAGTCCTGGTGGCCCCGGTCCCTGGAAAACCATTCCTACTCTATGTACGAGCAATGGAACACTCCCTCGGTGCCCTGCTGGCACAAAACAACGACGCAGGCCACGAGCAAGCTATATACTATCTCAGCCGAATGATGGTCGGGCCCGAACATCGATACACTGCCGTAGAGAAAGAATGCCTCGCCTTGGTATTCGCCATTCAAAAGATGCGGCATTATGTTACAGGACAAACCATACATGTGATCTCACGGGTAAATCCCCTCAGGGTCCTCATGACTAAACCAGGGGCGCTTAGCTCTCGCCTCGCTACATGGGCGATACTACTATCCCCATATCATATGATCTTCGTCCCACAGAAGGCTGTCAAAGGCCAAGCCCTGGCAGACTTTTTGGCAGCCCATCCAGGATCGGGGCTATCCAAAATATACGAGAAAATCCCAGATGAGGTCGCCGATTCGAATACAACCACCCACGATAACATATGGAGGATGTTCTTCGATGGCGCTTCAAGAACTGGACCCAAGGGAAATATCGTCGTCGGGGTCGGAGTGGTATTGATCTCTCCTACCGGGCTAGTGATCAATCGTGCCTACTCTCTCACGGAGCCCTGTTCCAACAATGTGGTCGAGTACAACGCTTTGGTCATTGGCCTCCAACTCGCGAAGGAGCTGGGGGTAGAATATCTTGAAGCATACGGCGATTCACAATTAATCGTCAACCAGATTCGGGGGTCGTACGAAGTCCACCATGAAGACATGATCCCCTACCACCAAATAGCAATCAACATCATCTCCTAACTCGAGGGATTCTTCATCGAACACGTCCCCAGACTTCAAAATATCGAAGCCGATGCCCTAGCAGGCCTTGCCGCTTCCTTAGCAGTGCCGAACCAAGCCCATCACTCGGTTGACGTGATAGGCCACGAACTGGTCTGTCCCAAGAACAATATCCAATTCATGGCAAGCTATTCCGCCCAGTCAATCGACGAAACACCAGACTGGAGGCAGCCGTTCATTGACTTCGTCGTATACGACATCCTCCCCGAGAATCCAAGGGAAGCCACCTCCATCAGACGACGTTCCCTCAGATTCTTCTACGACACAGAGACAAAGATGCTATATCGACGATCCTACGACGGGTTATTGCTCCGGTGCTTATCAAACGCAGAAGCCAAAGAAGCTGTACGAGAAGCTCACGATGGTGTCTGTGGGGCCCATCAGCCTGGCCCTAAACTGCAAGACCGCCTTCGCCGGATGGGCTACTACTGGCCCACGATGGTGGCAGACGCAATAGACTACGCCAGAAAATGCAAGGCCTGCCAAGTCCACGCAGACTTCATTCACCAACCATCCGAGTTTCTAATCCAACGGTGGCGTCTTGGCCATTTGAAGCATGGGGAATGGATATCATTGGTCCAATCACCCCACCTTCCTCTCGAGGACATCGCTTCATACTTGCGATCACTGATTATTTCTCCAAATGGGCGGAAGCTATCCTACTCGCAGAAGTCAAAACTTCAAACGTGATTAGCTTTCTCAAGCATCACATCATATATCGCTTTGGATTGCCACGAAGGATCATCCATGACAATGGTCCGCAGTTTATAAGCCATGCATTCTACCGATTCTGCGATAAGCACCGCATTCAGAATGTTGCTTCAACACCATACAACCCGGCATCGAATGGGTTAGCAGAAGCATTCAACAAAACAATCATCAAACTCCTCAAGAAGTTTGTATCTTCCAACAAACGCGACTGGAACGAGAAGCTCGGCGAATGTTTATGGGCCTATCGTACCACGATTCGAACAGCTACTGGGAATACACCATTCTCTCTAGTATATGGGAGCGAGGCAGTCCTCCCACTGGAAATTCAGATTCCCTCACTCCGCGTCGCCCTCACTTATCAATTGACAACAGACGATAACTACCGACGCCGACTACAAGAGTTGGAGGCCCTAGATGAAAAATGCCTCTTAGCTCAGCAAAGGATCGAGCTATACCAAGCACGTGTCTCAGGGGCCTTCAACAAGAAGGTCAAAATCAGAACATTCCAAGTGGGCGATCTCGTTCTGGCAGTCCGAAGGCCAATGGTCATGACTCACAAGACCGCAGGCAAATTCCAGCCAAAATGGGAAGGCCCATTTATCATTGAGGCCGTATTTTCCAACGGTGCCTACCGTCTCGCCAAACAGAATGGGGACTTGCTTATGTTACCCGTCAACGGCAAGTTTCTGAAGAAATACTATGTTTAGACAATATTTTCCAAATTATCGAGCCATGTATCCATTGATACCACCGAACCCACATCCACAACATTTCAGATTACCGAGCCATACACCTGCTGGCGTCGCTAAACCCTCACTTCCTCAATAGTCTAAATTACCAAGTTATGTACCTGCTGGTACCTCTGAACTTACATCCCGGTCACTCTATCAGATAGTAAGTCACGTATAATTACGCCTCTGAACTTTTTTCCTGAAAGAGATCCTCCCTCATGATCCACTACCCGTACTCCCAGTGCACAAAAAGGGTAATCGATCCACCAATCTCCGAAACGACCATGTCCTCATTACCTCTGAGTCGTTTTCACTACCACCAAAAAACAAACCGCTCCCTCGCATAGAACTTCCATGTCCTCCTACCTCTGAGTAGCTCTATGCACCCCTTCTTCATTGAGCCCACTCCTGCCATGTCCTCATTACCTCTGAGTGGGAAGGCTCCGTCGAAGAAATTACCATATTTGCCATGTCCACATTACCTCTGAGCAAGTATGTTGGTTCCCTCTCAATCTATTATCTGTACTCACAACCAGAGTACGACAAGGATAATAGGTCCACAAATGTCCTCTGTTGACCACAAATGTCATCTGTTGACCATAAATGTCCTCTGTTGACCACAAATGTCCTCTGTTGACCACAAATGTCCTCTGTTGACCACAAATGTCCTCTGTTGACCACAAATAGCTTCCGAAAAGTCTCTCCTGCCATGTTCTCATTACCGCTGAGCAGGAAGGTTTCAGGATAAAACCTTCATGTTTGCCATGTCATCATAACCTCTGAGCAAATGTGTTCGGTTCCCTTTCACCCTATTATCCGCATCCTGAACTAGGGTACGCTAAGGGTAATAGGTCCACAAATATTCATTCGCTAAGCTTCTTAGCATAAATCCACCATCTTACCGCGCCCCGGGAGCCCAGCTGCTCTACGGCATTCCTTCCCCCAGTACCAAAAACATCTATGACCACTTTGTTGTGACTGTCCCGGACATCCTATCTAAACTGTTATCCGTACCTAAAACCAAGGTACGCCTAGGATAACAGGTCCACAAATAAATCCCCCAGCAAGTCCAAATTCCATAAACACCGCAAGTACAAGATGAAGATGAAACATATCCATTTTCGAAGTTTCACATCCTTCGGGATTATATCACTGCTACAAGATAGAAATAAAGAGAAAATAAGCAGGATAAGACAGAGGAACAACTATGATCCGGAGGCCACAAAACGTCAAGAAATGGTCTTTCAGCGAGGCAGTCGACCGCTCAAACCACTGACTAGTTCGATACACCGGCTCTGGAGGCAACGACGTCGCCCAAATGAGCAAAAGATCCCGTTGGGAAATAAAGTCCCCAGACTTGACATAACCCCATTCTTTCAGGATAAGCATGCCAGTCATAATCCAAATTATCGTGGGGTACACCAGGGATACAAAGTTCACACAGAATATCCTATTGAAAGTAAATCATGACAAGAAAGGAGGAAAGCAAATACATTCCCTTCATCAGAACGATCGGCTACATTCACGCAATTAACAAACGAAACCGAAGGAAATTCTTCATTACTTCTTCAGACAAAAGGGAAAGATACAAGCCACAGGAAAACAGATAGGAACATGCAGAAAATAGATATCTGCAGGGAATTCCTAAAAACCTAGTTACAGAAACGCATATACCAATCCCTCAACCACTTCACATACGAGGGATGCAGTTGGAGGAGATCTTCGTCCGGAATAAGAGTATCAGAATCCCCAGAGCTACCACCCTCAACAGCCTCGACAGTTGGAGAGAGGCCATCCTGTGCAGACTGCGGTTCTTCCTCCTTCGTTTCTTTAACGAGGGCAGGTCCTTGGTCGATGACAGGAGGCGACGGCTCCTCTGGCACTGCAACCTCGGCGTTCAGTGGAGATACTGCAAGGACAAAACAAAGAAACAAAGTAAAGATGTTCTAAAAAGAGACAAGTTATGTGGCTCGTTGAAGACAACTCGTATGCGGGTCGGACATGGGAAAAATCTCAGGTGATCCACGTCACGAGACGTATATGCGGACCACGAAATTTTAACTCACATGCGACTCTGACATGGGGCATACTCCATGCGGCTCGATCACGAGACATGTATGCAGATTACATATCTTGAACTTGTATGCGGCTCAGACATGGGGTATACCCCATGCGGCTCAATCAGGGAACGTGTATGTGGGTCACGTGGTTGCGTGCACGGAGGAGACAGTAGAGCAGACCCTGTTAGGGTTTCAAAATACCCAATCTTCTACATAGGTTATTACCTTCGATGGCGACGTGCACATCAAGGCAGATGGGGGGTGCGACGGTCGACGACGAAGCCGATTTCTTTCTCCTCGCCGCGGCCTTCTTCACAATCTTGGAAACCCTAGGCGCCATTACTGTTTGTCAGTTGAAGAAGAAAACAAGACAGGAGTTTTCAGTCAAGAAAAATCTAAAACCCGCCTATTTATAGAAAAAGAAGGATTACTGAACGACGCCTCGAACGACATGATCGACCCTTCGGCTATCGAGGCAAACTGGACAATCAGAAGGAAAAAACCCTTAGGATCCTCCCCCAAGAGACGGCATGAAATCAAAACAAATCAAGAGCATTTAATCAGGACATGTGGAAAAGAGTCTATGCGGACAGCTAACTCTATGCGGCTGAGACACTTATGCGGCATGAACGGGGCCATGCTTCTTATTCAAAGTGTTCCAATTTTACAAATTGAAAACTTTGAAGGGGGTCCTGTAGAAGCATGGAAAATATTAGAAATAAAGGCATAATGACCCATGCGGCTCTGGACAGCAAGCCTATGCGGTTCATACTGGAGTTGCTTTATGCGGCCCAAAAGGAGACCCCCAGACTCATACGGCTCGGGGACATGCGGCTCAAATCGATGCCACGTGTGACCCCCCCTACAGTTGGCCATTGGAGTAATGGCCTCATTTAATGCTCTGACACGACTCGACGGCTGCGACGTCTCTGACATAAAGTGTCATAATGGCTCTGCCATAATGACAGATTCTTCGGATCTCTGACCCGATCTGTCAGAAATCCTATGTTGCCACGTGGCAAAAGTCTCATGCGGCTCGGTTAAAGAACAGCTTCATGCGGCTCCGTAAAGCGTCATTCTAATATGATTAACAGAAATCCGCCATATGCGGTCCACTCATAGCCCGGCCTATGCGGCTCAATACCACATGCGGCCCACAGAAACTATACGGCTCATGGAGAGGTCGTCTCCTGCGGTTCGCAATGACCACGCATATGAGGCTCACGGAAAGTTCATCCCCTGCGGCTCGACGAGATGTTGACTCATGCGGCTCATGAAGGGTATCTCCCTGCGGTTCAAGTATTGGCCACTCTATGCGGTCCTGGCAGGATCTTCAATCAAAAGACGTGGCATTAAAGATTCGACCGAATCCCAACGAGAATATTTGACATCATCAGCAAGACACGTGGCGAGCAATCAGATATTAGCATAACCAATCACGAAGATTTAAAGCAATCAGCATTAACTGCTCATAAGATTTGGTGCTATCCGCATTAGTGGCCGAGATTCGTTATGATCAAGATCAAGGGTCCAGATAGAATGAAGGAGCGCCGACATTCCAAACAGATAGCAAACCCTAATAATCACATCCCACCCTTATAAATAGCCAGCAGCATTCATACAAAAAAAAAAAGAGAGCGGCAATAATAAAAAAAATAAGAAGAGAGAGATACCCACAGAGAGAGAGTTCCCCTTTTTTCGTGACAATCACAGAGAGAGAGAAGCCCAGAGAGCAACCAGAGAGGAGCAAGAAGAGCCTTTCTTCGTCAACGCCGAGCAAATCTTCCCCGAGTCAAGACTGCATACTGATCGTCCAAGGAGTAAGGCAGAGCGGCCGTCGCTTTCCCGAGCCTCTATCGTCACCCCCCAGAATCAAAAATAAACAATCGCACTTAGTCTGCTGTACCTAGATTTTCGTCCCTAGGCTTTCTTTGTGCGAGCGAGTTTGTATTGTGAGTCTAAGTTCAGTCCTCCGATAATTGTTCTGTTCTTTTACAATCAATGGCAAACAGCTTTAACTTAAGCGTAGGCTGGACATGACTCGGCCCGGCCCAACAATTTGGGTAGCGGGTCGTGACATATTTTTAGTGGTGGCCCATGCAGGTCTAGACTAAGTTGTTTGGTTACGTCATTGTACCAAGCATGCCTGCAATTAGGAACTTAAGATAACTAGATAACACTAAGAATAATATTTAGAACACCTAGAGGATTACTAGGATGGCAACTTAGGAAACTCATCACAGCATAGGACCGTTATTATAAATTAAACTTTTTATTTGTTTGTGATTTGTGTACTTGAGTTCTTATAAAGTTCTTTTTCTATTAGATGGTGCTCACACGCTCATCCCAGTATACCACACCTGAAAATGGCATACTTCCTATCCAGTCGGTCGACCAGTTGACCGGAGCACTTCCACATCTACCTACCATACCCCCACTCCACAAATCTACCAACCCAGATGCCTCTACCACCTCCTACCTCACAGTCCCAGCAGGACCTGATACTTATACCACCACCTGTTGTTATACCTACCCAGGCTTCCGTCACTCTCGACGGGAACCAGCTGCTCACTCTGATCCAGGGGTTCCTACCAACCCATCAGGAGTAGACCACCTTACTTCGCCAAAGCATGGAGCGCTCTGAGGAGGGTACCATGATCCCACCACCGGTAGAGCCACGACCGAGAGAGGGGAATATCAAGGACTTCATGAGCTTGAACCCCAAGGAGTTCATGGGGACTGAGGGCATCTTAGTCGCAGATGACTGGTTGGTAGAGAGGAAGCTCCTCGGAGCTAGGTTGCCGGGTGACCTTCAGGTCGAGACATCGGGGTTTTTGCTGACAGACTTAGCAGGAGTTTGGTTCAGGAATGAGTCACTATTCGCGAGAGGGGGAGCCACATGGGATCAATTCAAGACCCAGTTCAAGAAGAAATTCTTCTCGACTACTGCTAGAGTAGCCATGGGGCTATAATTCCAGAACCTCCAACAGGGGAACCGTTCTGTGGACGAATATGCGACGAAGTTTAGTCGTTTGAGCCGTTTTGCCCCTAGCCTGATTTCAGACCCAGAGGAGATGGCACGTAGATTTTGCCATGGTCTGATCCCTGACATCGGCATACCACTGGTGGCGAACGGATCTACCGAATACTATCAGATTCTTGAGCTAGTTCGGAGTATAGAGGAGCGCCTTCTGTCTTATAAGAGGCCAGCTACCGGACACCATGACAGGCCGTCCAAGCGCCAGGCTTTCCAGCTGAAGGCACCTGCTCAGTATCAGCAGGCTTATCGTTCTCCAGCACAGTATCAGCATCAGCACCCTCAGACATAACTTGCCAGAGCTTCAGGGCATCAGCAGCAGAGGAGTGTCTCGTGCTCGTTCTGTAAGAGGCAAGGCACGACCACTCCGTCTACAGGAAGTGGTTGAACCAGTGCCTAGCATACGGGTCTACCACCCACCAGCTTCGAGGATGCCCGCTAGCAGGGAGGGCACCAGGTGCTGGACCACTATCTAGAGGACTACCGCTTCCGACTCAGCAGCAGAGGTTCGGACAGCATCTGTAGCAGCAGCAGAAGAGACCCCAGGGGAAGGCTTATAGTCTAGCTCTTGAGGCAGAGCCGGAGCTGGTTTCGGAGCCAGATTATTTGGCCGATGTCATTACAGGTCATATTTATTTACATACTTTTCTAGCCACATGCTTGTTTGATTCTGGTGCATCACATAGCTTTCTGTCATTAGAAGTTTTGCAAAAACACCATTTGGTAGCTACACCCACCAAAAAGATGAGTAGAGTAATGACGGGAGACAGACTTGTACCTATTAGAGCTATCTATATATGCTCTATTACTATAGCTGGGAGAGAGTTCGGGGGACGATTCTTGTGATGCCACTTTTCGGATATGATATCATATTGGGAATGGATTGGCTTAGCTATGCTCACGCAGCTATAGACTGTCATGAGGGTAGTATTCTGTTCAGTCCCCCAGGATCGACACCATCCAGTGTCAGGAGGACAGGGCCGGAGATCAGCCTAGAGACGAACTATTGTGCGACAGTTGGGGAGTTAGCACCGCCACACCCTATCATTGGGGAGTTTATGGATGTATTTCCAGAGGATCTTCCAGGACTTCCGCCTGACAGAGATGTGGAGTTTACTATAGATTTAGTACCGGGCTCATCACCAGTGTCCCGGGCTTGCTATAGAGTAAACTCCAAGGAGACCGTAGAGATGAAGGAGCAGATCGATGACCTATTAAAAAAGGGCTTCATTCGATCTAGTGCTTCTCCATGGGGAGCACCAGTGCTTTTTATGCCGAAGAAGGATGGTACAGTCCGGTTGTGCATTGACTACCGGGCATTGAATGCCATTACCGTTAAAAACAAATATCCTCTGCCTCGGATAGATGATTTGTTTGACCAGTTGAGTGGGGTGAGGGTGTTCTCCATGATAGACTTGAGATCAGGTTACCACCAGCGAAGGTCAGAGCTGAAGACGTCCAGAAGATTGCGTTCAACATGAAGTACGGGCAGTACGAGTTTTTGGTGATGCCGTTTGGTCTCACAAATGCGCCATCTGTCTTTATGGACTTGATGAACATGACATTCCACCAATATCTGGATAAATTCGTCGTGGTGTTTATCGACGACATCCTGATATACTCGAAGATGCCGGAAGGGCACGAAGAACACTTGCGGATAGTTCAGGGGATTCTGAGGAAGGAGGGGTTATATGCCAAATTATCGAAGTACGAGTTCTTTCTCGACCGAATGGAGTTTTTCGGTCATGTGGTCACTGGAGAGGGGATCTCAGTGGATCCCAGGAAGATTGCTGCCGTCGAGACATGGAAGGCTCCGACATTAGTTTCAGAGATCAGGAGTTTCTTGGGATTAGCAGGCTATTACAGGAAATTTGTCCAGGACTTTGCTAGAATAGCTGAACCTATGACGAAGCTGATATGGAAGGACGCAGAGTACATCTCGTCAGAGAACTGCCAGGTAGCATTTGAGGAGCTGAAGAGGAGACTGACGACTGCACCAGTTCTAGCACTACCTTCAGGATCTGGAGGTTTCACCATTTATAGCGATGCTTCGGAAAAGGGGCTAGGATGTGTTTGGCAGCAGCATGGGAAAGTGATTGCCTACACATTTAGGAAATTACGGACTCATGAACGGAACTATCCTACTCACGACTTAGAGTTAGCTGTGGTAATCTTTGTACTCAAGTTGTGGAAATACTACTTATACGGAGAGCGAGTAGAAATCTTTACTGACCACAAGAGCTTGAAGTATGTGTTCACGCAGAAGAAGCTGAACATGAGGCAGAGAAGATAGTTGGAGTTAATGAAGGACTTCGACATCGATTTGCAGTATCATCCCGGGAAGGCAAGTGTGGTAGCAGATGCTCTGAGCAGGCATCCGATGGCATGGTATCTGATAATAGATCGACATTTGCGGAAAGATCTGGAGAAGCTTGGTATTGAGATGATTCAGCCAGGATCAGTGATACAGATGATGGCACTGGATATTCAGTCAGGTCTGATGGAGCAGATCAAGGAGACTCAGTCTACAAATGAGAGCCTCCGCAGACTCAGAGGTCAGTCTTTAGCTGGATTGCCTGATGACTTTACCATAGCAGAGGATGGATCTTTGAGGCACGACAGACGGTTATGCGTGCCGAAGGGTGAGATGATAGAGGTGATCTTGCAGGAGGCGCACTGATCGCAATATTCTATTCACCCCGGTGCCAACAAGATGTACCGTGACTTGCAGGAACATCTTTGGTGGTACGGGATGAAGAGAGATGTATCACACTTTATTTCGAGATGTCTAGTTTGTCAGCAGGTCAAGGCGGAGCGTCAGAGGCCAGCTAGTTTATTACAGCCGTTACCCATCCCCGAGTGGAAGTAGAAACACACTACGATGGACTTTGTCTCAGGGCTTTCTCGTTCCCAAGGAGGGAAGGATGCCATATGGGTTATCGTTGATAGGCTGACGAAGTGTGCTCACTTTATACCCTTCAAGGTGGGGCTATCCACCGAGAAGTTGGTGGAGCTATATATGCAGCAGATAGTTCGCTTGTACGGAGTACCGGTGAGCATCGTATCAGACTGGGACAGCAGATTCACATCCCATTACTGGAGGAGCTTGTAGGAGAAGTTGGGCAGTCGGCTCAAGTTCAGTACAACATACCACCCACAGACTGATGGACAGTCTGAGAGGACGATTCAGACGCTTGAGGACATGTTGAGGACTTGTGTATTGGACTTCGGCAGATCATAGGGGAGTCATCTTCACTTGGTAGAGTTTTCATACAACAACAGCTACCAAACCAACATCGGTATGTCTCCATTCGAGGCACTATATGGACGACGATGCCGTATATCGCTCTTTTAGGATGATATTGGAGATAGAGTTATGCTTGGGCCAGAGATGATTACTGAGGTAGCTGAGAAGGTCAGGATGATCAGAGACAGACTCAGAGTTACTCAGGACAGGCAGAAACACTGGGTCGATGCTAGTCGCAGACCGATGGAGTTCGTCGACGGAGATATGGTGTTGGTGAAGATATCACCTACCAGAGGGACGATCCAATTCGAACGAGACAGCAAGTTGAGCCCTAGATACATTAGACCGTTCGAGATACTCGACAAGATTGGGGAGGTAGCTTACAGGGTTGCACTGCCACCCAACCTGGCGGGAGTTCACAATGTCTTTCATGTGTCTCAGCTGAGGAGGTACATTCCCGACCCCAGTCATGTACTAGATCATTCAGAGTTGGAGATCAGACCGAGCCTTGCAGTTACTGAGCAGCCAGTGGAGATATTGGACCGAAGGAAGAAGAGGCTGAGGAACAAAGTCATACCCTTAGTCCGAGTAGCTTGGAGCCGTCGCTCTCCGGAAGAATCTACTTGGGTAAGGGAGTCGGACATGAGGGAGAGATACCCTTACTTGTTCGACTCACCAGCCGCGAGGGAACCATTCGTTCCCGCTTGATACCTTAGAGGTTAGTCTTAATGGTAGACTTAGTCATTGTTTAAATTGCTTGTTATATTAAATATTTGTAGAGTCTTCTATCCTTGTGAATTTTGAGGAAAAAAAATTTCAAGGAGGGAAGATTTGTAAGCCCATGAATTTAGTTTATATTTAAATTAGGGTTTTTAAAACTACAAATGATTATTTTAGTCTTAAAATAATTTATTATAATTATTAGGAATTTTCTAGAATTTTTAAATAATTTTTAAATGGTTTTGAAAACTTAAAATATCATTTTACAATTATTTAAATTATTTTTATATCCATTTGCAATAAAATCAAATGTTTTAAAACAAATTGCAATATTTGGTTTGTCTGTGCAAATTTAATTTTGCACAGAACACTACAGGGTGAGTTTTGCAAATTAAAAATTTATAAACTGAAAGGCGGTGGGCTATTTTGCCATTTGCATTTTTTTGAGGGTTTTTCTGCAAAGCCTACCCTCGTCGTCGGCAGGCCATTGGCCGAACGACGACCGGCCACCGACCTAACCCTAACCCTAATTCCTGTTTTCGACACGAAAACCCTAAATTGACCCCCAATTTCTTCCTATAAAACTCCTCCAGTCGAAACCCGAACCCTATTTACTTCTCCGACCACCGTAGCCCCCGTCCCACACTCACCTTCCTCGACGAGCTATGCCTGAACCCTAGATCTAGGATTCCCGCCGCCCTAGGCCACTTCCCGACGAGCCACTACCACTAGCTTGTTTGCCACGACGAGGCGAACCCAGCTCTATTTTTCTTCGACCACCCCGACGTCTCCTCCGTCGCGTAGCAGCCCCGACAGCATCTCCTCACCGGACACGTACGTGTCATTCTTCCTATGGTTCGTATTGTGTCACGTGTATACGTGTGTGAGGTCGCCCAGTGTCGAGGAGTCCAGTAGTGTGCTTGGACACGAAAAATTTGTGTCAGATTCGTGTCAATCATAGTGGACACATGACTCAGTGTCGGGTTCATTTCTCGTGTCCGTAACTGTCCAGACACGAGTTTATTTAATAAGTTAACGGGTTTGATTTTATGCTATTGGGTTTAAACCCGTTTGTGAAATGGGTTTGGGTTCGGATTACTGTTCATTGGATTTGGGTTTTGGCCCAGTGGGTTTGGGCTGGGTATATATGTATATATATGTATATATGTATATATTATATATATATATATATATATATATATATTTTTTATGTATATATGTATATATTATATGTATATATTATATATATATATATATATATATATATATATATATATATATTTTAATATATGTATATATGTATGTATATATATGTATATTTATATGTATATTATGTATTATACTGTTATATATATTTTATATATACTGTTTATATATATATATATATATATATATATATATATATATATATATATTTTATTGTATATATATACATACATATTTATATACTAATTATATATATATGTACTTCTATGTATATATTATTTTATGCTATATTTTAAAATATGTAAATTTACATGTTATTTTATTATTAGTAAATATTATGGCTAAGGATATTTTACTACATTAGAATATTATTATAATATTTTAATATACATATGTCTATCTATTTAAATTTGTATTTTTATGTATTCTGTTAATTAAGGCCATTTAAGTCCAAACCTAGCATGGGTTCTGTGGACTTAAATGAGTCTAAATACATTCAAGGCCTGTACGCGTCATATCGGACTTGATTCATGGCTTTAGGTCCCATATCTGGACTTCGGTTCAATTTCGTATACGTGGATAAATATATTAAATAATTAATTATTTATTTTCAGAAACTGTACCTTACTATTTTTGAATTTTTAGACAGTATATAAATGCTGCAAAATCTGGGAACAATTATATTTAAATACTATGTTAATTTAGATAATTTAATATAATTTTTTCAGGATTTAATTTGTATGTTTGCCATTTTATAAAAATAGGAAAACAGAACTCATTTTCACAGTACTTGTGTTTACTGATTTTTAATAAATATCTATATAGTTATAAATTCCATAAAAATTAGTATAAATTTTTATAATTAACAAGGATCATTCTGGTACTTTATTTTATGTACTTTAGGGAACCCGGCTGAACCAATTTAGTCCGAATTGGACCCAAACCAGGCCCAAGTCCTTGTAGTCATGTAGTATGTCCAAAGATGTCAATGGAGATAATTATTGACTAAATATAATTAGTGTATCTACTTTTAGTGGATTAAATGAGTATATTTATAAATGAGCATTATTTATATAATTATATCTATATATATTTATAACTGCTATAAAATGATTGATAAATTGTTTCAGTATAGGACAACTAAATTTTGTAGGATATCTTTGTGTATTTTCGAGGATATACAAATATTGGTGAGGATGCCTGCTACATAAATGCAAAAATAAATTTATTAAAGTATATATATAGATACATGATTATTCTTATTTACATAAATAATTATGAAGCCCATAAAAAAATACTAATCTTATTATTGATATCTTCCAAGTATGCCTCCACTAAATAATAGGGTACTATAGGTAATGGCCCTAATATATATATATATATATATATATATATATATATATATATATATATATATATATATATATATATATATATATATATATATATATATATATATATATATATATATATATATATATATATATCAGCATGTGCAGCTCTCCCTCCCCCCCTCCCCCGTTCCCTCCTGTCCTCGACCCCCCGCCGGCCCGGCCTAGGCCGCCGGCCGGCCGCTCCCCCTTCTTCCCCCTCTCCCTGATCCTCCCTGCATGGCATCTCCCCCGCGGCCCGGGTCTCCTCCCCCGATCTCTTCGTAATTCTCGGTCCTCAGCCGGCCGTTGCTCTTCCGCCTCGCCTAGCACCTCCCCCCGTCCCCCTCCCTCCCCCCTCCATTTCTGCTGTCGCCCATCCCGCCGTTCCGTCGAGGCCCCTCCTGCCTCCTCCGTCTTCTCCTTCCCCTCCTCACTTCTTCCCCGTGCCCTCCTCCTCCATCTCAGCCAGTGCTCTGGCGATCTCTGGCATGGGCGGTAGAGCCCCGTCGGTCCCCCCTGGGAGACGGCTTCCCCTATATTGTCCTTCCAGTTGCGCTCCTCCAGTGCGACAGTCGATGGCTCGGTATTTGAATTTCAAAATTCAAATGTCCCTGTTCCCGCCCATCATCTCTGGCCGGGGGCTGCACCCTTATGCGCCCCCACGCCCTTTGGCGCATATGCTCGTCCAAGTTTGGGCGCATATGTAGCCCAACCCCTCGTGGGCGCATGCCTCCCCCATCTCCCAATAGGCGCATACGGTCCGCCGTTCGCGGGTGTCTCTGCTCCCTTCGCGGCGAGCGCCCAGGTCGGTCCCCCAGTTGTCGACGCCTTCTCTAGATCTCGTGGAGGCCCAGTGGGGGCATACCCCTACTTTCTTGGTGGCCAAGAGGGCGCATACCTCTACCCCCTCTCGGTCAGATCCGTCGCTCCCCTGGGTGGCCCGATGGGCGCATATGGCCCGTCTGCGGGTGCCTTCCCCTTCCAAGGTGCTTTTGATCCCATCGCGGTGAGCGCCCCGGTCGGCCCCCCATTTTCTGGCGTATACTCCAGCTCTCTTGGTGCCCAAGTGGGCGCATACTGCAACCTCACTGGTGGCCCAGAGGGCGCATACCCCAACCCCCCTCAGTCACCTCAGTCGCTCCCCTGGAAGGCTCTGTGGGCGCATATAGCCCATCCCCGACTGGCGCATATGAGCTAGCTGGTCCTTCCTCTTCTTGTCCCCAACCTTCCGTAACAGCTATCAGCGGGTCTCCTCCCAGTGGCGTCGTTAGCCCTGCCATCGCCCCCTCTCTCGGCATCCATCCCCCTATGGCCCAGTCTCCTGCTGGCCACGTTCCTCCTGAGTTGGTCGTACCCCTGGGCAGAGCTGATGTTATCCAGGTCCCGCAGGCGACTTCAGTCCCCCCCAACTCCCCATCCATTCAGTCTGGAGAAGCCCCTCCTGATGATCTCCTCGCTCTTCACCCGTGCTGGGAACGGGACCACATGCCAGCATACTCCCCTACAGCTTCGCCTAAATTGGCCCAACCGGTGCCCTCCTACGCAGACAAGCTATGACCTGACAGAGCAGCCAAGCAGGACCTCCTGTTCCTCAACCTCCAACTTCCTGAAGTGGAGTATTTGTCCCCATCTCCTATGCCCACAGTTTCCTTCTCCACACATGAGCTCCATTCCCTGGCCACCTCCTTCCCCTTCTCATTCGTTCTCAAGTTCTCCTCGGGCTTCCCCAAACTCTTTAGGGTCCAGGAAACTATCGCCAGCTGGCGGTTATCTGCTGCATATCGGGTGGCCCCCCTCGATCCCAAACATATCCTGCTACACCTATCCTCCGATACGGACAATAGGATGGTATGGTCCAAAGGTACCAGCAGGGTGGACTCCCACCAGATGAAGATCATCAAATGGACCGTAAATTTCAGCACCAAACAAGACTCAGCGATGGTTGCTGCATGGGCGACCCTCCCCAACCTTCCCCTCATATGTTTCATCCCAGCGGCTCTCAGGCGGATAGCCAACTCATTCGGAACTTATGTAGCCACAGCCGCAGAAACCAGCAACCTAACCAAAGCCTACTATGCGAAGATTTTCATGGAGCTTAACATCTCTACTGAGCCCCCCAACCACATCCTCATCGAACTGGGAGAAGATTCCATACCCAACAAATCATATATGACAATCACATTATCTTCTGTTCCCACTGCCATCTGTACGGCCACCTCGCAAAGCACTGCTACCGTCTTTACCTTGAACTCAAAAGGAAACTGGCTAGGCCAACTCCCCTAACATCAGAAAGCAAGATCCACTCGCCCGTCCGGTTCTCTGTGCTCCAGCTACCGAACTCCCATACCAGACTCCAATCCAGTGATAGCGAATTAGGTTTTGACCCCTCTGCGGACAGATTGGAGACCCCACCCTCAGTCAGATCGGCTATTCCCCCTCCCCCTCCCCCACCATCTCTGAACCTTTCCAATCAGTTTAACGTCCTGGGATCGAAACCGGTAGATGCTCTCCTGGAGACAACGCCCCTTGTTAACTCCAAGTCGGTCCCCCAGTCGGACTCATTGGCCGTCAGAGATTGCCAACCAGCAGCCGTTGAAGAGGTCCTCCACGACCGCCTAACGGCCACGGAAGACCTCCCAGAGTCTCAGTCCCTCGAAGTCGATGTCATAGAAGCCCTCGCTATACTAGGGCCATAGCAAGCCCAGAGAGGTCTACAAGTCCTGGCTGTGGGATTCAATCTCCGATCGGAAGGAGACCAGTGTGCCATACTGGAGGACTCCATTGCCACCCCCCTGAAGATTCAGGTTCGGATTCGGCTGGATTCTTGTCCGACCCTAATGTCGATACTCCTGCCAATCACTCTGATGGGTCGACCTTCAGCACATCCTCCTCGAAGACGGGAGAGGCTTCTAACACAACCAAGAAACCGGTTCCCTAAAAAACTGTTGACTCCCCGGCAACCCAAATTAGGGCCGCAACAAAGCGGGCCAACCACCAACCCCCCACATCTGCTAATGCTGAACATCCTCTCCTGGAATATCCGCGGTCTGGCGAACAAACCTACCCAGAGGAGGATCACCAGCCTCACCAAAACTCATAAGATTTACGTTTTGATTATCCTTGAACCAAAAATCTCCTTTCAGAGAATCAAATCCATGCAGCTGCAGTTCGGCTTCCCCACAGCTATCGCCGGCAGACACAAAATTTGGATCTTTTGTTCGAAGGACGTCAAAATCAGAGCCATTAACGATTCTTATCAGGCCCTAACCTGCTGGATGGAACACCATTCTTACCCAAGCGTGCCATCCTGTCTGCGGTTCATGGCAGCTGTGACATCACAGAGCGCAAACAACTTTGGAACAATCTCCTGGACATCTACCTCCATCACATCAACCTCCCTTGGTTATGCATCGGGGACTTTAACGCAGTCACATGCAGAGATAAGAAGGCTGGCGATCGCCCTCCCCCCTCCCGGCCATGCAAGACTTCAACAACTTCATTTTCAGCACCCTCCTCTCCCCTCTTCCATTCACCGACAACACCTTTACCTGGTGTAACATGCAGGATGGAGATCGACGCCAATACTTCCGCCTGGATAGGGCCCTAACCAATACCCAATGGCACGACATGGGGATCACCTCCAAACTCTCCCACCTAAACGCCACTGAGTCTGACCACGCCCGCCTGTTAGTGGACATTACTAGTGACATGTGCACTAGCAAAAAAAGTTTCCGCTTCCTGAATTTTTGGAGCCACCATCCACAGTACTTGGGCATCGTCACGGAGGCCTGGAACAGCACGAACGATGCCGAACCGCTCACGCGGATGGCTAACAAGCTCAAAGCTACGAGGAAGGCCCTTGCAGTATGGAGCAAGCAAGCATATGGTGACATTTTTCAGGCCATCCGCGAGGCTGAGGATGACGTCAATCGTGCCGAGATCAGGTTCTTGAACAATAGATCCCCCGAAGCTAGAGCTGCTCCTAACCTCACCAAAGCTATCCTCAAGTTTCGTCTGAAAGTGGAGACTGACTTTTGGAAACAGAAAGCTAGGATCAAATGGGACAGCGAGGGGGACAACAACTCGAGCTACTTTCACACTTGCGTCAACGGTCGCAGGCAGAACCTCACCCTGCATCAAATTGTTAACATCAACGGGATCATCATCAAAGACCACAAGAGTATCCAAGCGGCGGCAGCAGAGTACTACTCCACTCTTTTCACCAAGGAGACGGTCATCAGGGACATGACATTCCTTGAGGGAATTCCTCACCTCATAAATGTCGAGGACAACACCCGGCTAGAGCTTCCTCCGTCCCAGCTAGAGGTGAAAGAGGCCGTCTGGGCGCTCGACGAGCATAGTACCCCTGGTCCGGACAGTTTTTTGGGGGTTTTCTTTCGATCCTGCTGGGACATCATTAAGGTTGACATTCACGAAGCGGTTACTGCCTTATTTCAAGGATCGAGGTACCCTAGAGCCATCTCGAGCACCAACCTAATCCTTATCCCAAAAAAAGGAAATCCAGAGGCATTTTATGATTTTTGACCCATCAGCCTATGTACCTTCACCAACAAGATCATATCCAAGATCGTTGCCTCCCGCATGTCGTGTCTCCTTTCCAAGATCATCTCTGAAGAGCAGAGCGGGTTTATTCATGGCAGGAATATTCAGGATAATATTATGCTTGCTCAAGAGATGATCACCTGTATGAAGTTTCCAGCGAGAGGCAGCAATATTGCTATCAAATTAGACATGGAGAAGGCTTATGACAGGATGGATTGGAAATTCATGATCTGGGTCTTCAGAGCATTCGATTTCTCCGAATCTTGGACCAACATCGTGTGGAGATCGATCATCAACACCTGGTTTTCAATGGTGATGAACGTTCAGGCTGACGGATTCTTCAAGTCGAGCCGTGGGGTTAGGCAAGGTGATCCGTTGTCTTCCACCATCTTCATCATTACAGCCGATGCCTTGAGCAGGAACCTTAACAAAATTGTTGGCACTACCAACTTCCACCACTACCATACTGCCAGCGGCTGCCCTATTATCACCCGTCTCCCCTTTGCTGACGACATCCTCATCTTCTCCTCCGGGGACGTAGTGTCGGTGGAGGTGGTCCACAACACTCTCCAGAGATACGCTAGGTGCTCAGGCCAGAAGGTCAACCCGAATAAAAGCATCGTTTATACTCATCATAAGATCTATAGAGAGCACCCTGAAACCCTTGCCAGCTCCACCTTCTTCCCCATCAAACACCCGCCTTTCCACTATCTCGGATGCCCCCTTGTGTACGGGGAATCTAATTCTGGCATTTTCGAGGAGCTGATCAACCGCATCAGGAAGAAACTAGAAGGATGGCATAATGCCACGCTATCCCCGAGTAGTAAGATGATCCTTATCAAGCACGTCCTCACATCGATTCCCATCTACACCCTAGCTGTGTGCTCTCCTCCCAAGAAAGTCCTCAATTCGATCGAGAGCATCTTCAATAATTTTTTTTGGGGGCACAGTGACGGCAATAACAAACACCATTGGGCTAGCTTGGATACCATGGCGCGGCCAATAGATGATGGGGGTTTGGGATTCACTAAACTTTTTCACATCGTTAAAGCCTTATCTATGAAACTGTGGTGGAAGATCCGCATCGCGCAGAACTTATGGACCAGATTCATGAAGGCAAGATACTTCAAGCACATTCATCCGACGATGGCCATTTACAACAGCAGATCTTCCGCTGCGTGGCGCCATACACTTAAAGGTCGCTCTCTTGCAGAACCGGTCATGAGGCTGATAGTGGGTAACGGCGAATCATCAGCTTTCCTCGATCGATGGGCGGAAGACTCCTTAATCCCGATTCTTTCAGAAGCCCATAGGTACTGCAAGATCTTGGACATGTGGGACCCCATCGAGAATGACTGGGACTGGCCTAACATAAAGGACATGGCCGGACCAGAGGTGATCGAGATCATCCATCGCGGTGGGGTGACGATCGATCCCAACAAAGATGAGTTTCGGTGGCAGGAGGATTCCTCGGAATACTTTTCGATCAGATCGGCCAGGAACTTGGTTCGTGGCCCAGCAACACCTTGCCCTAGCATTGCTCCGTTATGGCAGACATGTATCCCCAAGAAGTGGTCCTTCATCATTTGGAGAGCGAATCATAAGAGCCTCCCCACCGATGACAACCTCTCCGCACTCGGCTACAGCCTTGCATCCGCATGCACATGTTGCATCGACCGTCAACTAGAGACCGTAGATCACATCTTCTGCCACGGTGATCTTCCGACGATGGTATGTACTTTTCTCTCCCAATGCTGCAGGATTCCCCTTAGGGTCGGGGGCTTCGCGGAGCGTGTGGGGGTTTGGAGAGCGACATCCCATAGCCACCAGATCGTGGCCGCGGCCGTAACGTGGGTGTTATGGAATAAACGCAACAAGGCAAGATACGAGGGTCGTCAGTTCTTCGCAGACCTTCTCATCAAGGAGAACATCAGACAGTATTGTAAGAGGAGATCTCTCTGCCACCACGTCCAGACAGTATTCTGGAACTCCCTCTTTCCCCGGTCTAGCAGTGTCGGGATCCTTTCCTTCCCCTCCCTTCTTTTGTTAGTATACGTGTATAGGTTTCCGGATTTTGCGCCTTCTGGTATACTTGTATAGCTTCGGCTTTTCAGTCTTATGGAATAAAATGGGGGGTTTTGCCAATATATATATATATATATATATATATATATTTACCGCGATCCACGAGAACGGGCAGGAACACTTCATTGCGCGATACTGGCATTCTTGCATCCCAAAGAAATGGTCCTTTCTCCTGTGGAGAGTCATGAGAAAGAAATTGCCAACCGATGAGATCCTTACCTCCATCGGTTTTAGCCTGGCGTCTGCTTGTTATTGTTGCGACGAGCGTCAGACGGAGACTATTGACCACATCATCCGGGAGGGAAGCCTTCCCGACCAAATCTGGAGCATCCTCAACCGTAACTACAATATCACACCAGGAGACGGGCGCTTTAACGATCTTCTGGCCCTCTGGGGAGTCGCGTCCCACGGCCACCAGATCGTAGCAGCGGCCGCTACCTGGGCAATTTGGAAGAATCGCAACAAAGCGGGATACGAGGGTCACTAATACTCTGCTGAACAGCTAATTCGGAGATTTACCGGCAATGTCGCAAAAGGAGTCCACTGTGCTCCCACAGCCCCCCCCAGCATTCTGGCAACCATACTTCTGATAGTCTTGGTGGGCGCGGTCGCCCCCCTGTCTTTCCTTTTGGTGGTTTTCCGACTTTTTGCCTTGTATTCTCATCAGGCTTCGGCATTTTGAGCCTTGATTAATAAAAAGAGGGGGTTTCTCTAAAAAAATAATATATATATATATATATATATATATATATATATATATATATATATATATACATATGTGATTGTATATATAATGGTATATATATACACACACAAAAATAAAAGAAAACAAAAACAAATAGAAACCCGAACCAAAATCCTCCATGGGCCGAGCCCAGCCCGAGCAACAGCCCAGCCCATCCCAAACCAAACCCAACTCATACAGAGCAGCCTTACAGCTTCTTATAAAAATCGTATACATATGCGCTTTGAAAGGGAAGTTTATCATTGAAACCCTAACTCTTCCTCCACCTCGCCAACGGCGACCCCAACCCTGCACGCCCCCAACCACCGTGCACGACCAGAGCCGTCGGAGGCCGCGCACGCGTCAAAAACAGAACAACAACAGCAGCAGCAGCAGTAGTGCGAGGGGGCTAACTTCGCAACGTGATATCTCGACGATCGTTCGATCGAATCTCGAACCATTTCTTCAGGTATGACTACAACCTAACCATCTACGTAACTCTTCAAATAGATTTAAATGCACCAACCTTGATTTCCCGAACATCGATGTAAACATCGTCGAAAAGTAATTTATAAAACTGTCAATAAACAAATATAAGACCCTGCTTTGGAAGGTCGATCTCGGCCCATCCATCAAGAGATTTAGAAACCTAATTAAACATTAATTAAGACAACCTATAGGACATCAGAAACGAACTAGTAGATTCAAATTTTATTAACAGTATGCAGAGCAAACAGTTCGTAAAGATTGAGAAAAACCTATTAATAAATGTTTTCAAAAATAATAAAACCCTCCGATACCACGTGCGTCCCGCCAAACCGGGTGACTTGGTCGCAAACTGAAAGCATCAAAAGGTGCGTATCGACTTCATGGACATGTGGGCTTTGACCAAAATCAAATTGGTCGCGTGTGCGCGACGAATTTGATGCGTATCCGTTAAAATTTACCGTATCGACCTCTTTGCAAAAACTCCAATTACTTTGTGCACGTTCGTCAGATCGAGATGAAACTTGAGCCAACAGGACGTATCATTTTTTTGGTCCTGTATGCCAAATTTGGTTCGATTCTGAGACAGTTGATCGGATCGTCGTTTTACGAGCCCCACAATCCGACTCAACGGGCGATTTTGTGCACGGCCCGCCGGAATCCAACTTTGGACATACGATTGGATTCGAATCATCAAAATGAATCCATAGACATACAGCTTGATGACTTTAGAGACCATTGACTCTGGCACACTTTTTCGTGCGAAGCGGGTCCAACGACGGACATCATTTTGACTCAAAATTACCATTTTGTCCCTGTATCCAGAATTTGACTTTTGGACAGGCAATTCTAGCTAATTTGACTATTCTAAAAATATTATAATATCTATTTCAGTTTTCGGAGACAATTATGAGATTTGAACTTTATAGCTGATCAGTTGACGGTATATTATTGGTTCTTCGTGCTACCACAAGACAAGTATACCTTAACGAACTTATATAGTATTTACATGTTTTCTTTCTTGTTGTGTTCTTTCCACATTGTTACATGCTTTTTATATTACGATTGGCCTGTCATCGACTATTTTACTTGTTTCTAGATTTACGTGCACGTATAGGATATTCGATATTGTTTGTCTATTGGTCTTCTTCGTGTTACCATGTCTTGTGATAGAGTTGCCAGTTCTACACCTTGTTCTTAACTTGACCATTCTTGACTGGGAGTATCTTGTATTGTACTACAGTTGAGACATACTATAGATTACGAGTATCTTACATTGTACTATGACCTATAGCAGATTCTTTGATCTTGATATTGATTGATTGACTTGATTTGTGACATACTATAGATTGGGAGTATCTTGCATTGTACTATGATTTATAGGAGTCTACTTGACCTTGTATTCCTTTAGAAGAGGAGATCTGGGAGTATCTCGCATTGTCCTACAGTCGAAACCTACTATAGATTTGGAGTATCTTGCATTGTACTACAAGCTGTAGGGGTTAATTGTTTGATTGATAGCCAAGTCTAGTATTATATTTCCATATTACCTGTCGCGTCTTAGATGTCCTTCTTGTACCGTCCTTATCTTCTATACATGTTATTTACTGTTATATTAGTAGGCATGTTTTATGTAACTTGCTAGTCCTCTGAGGACCTGATGATCTCTTCAGGTAGCTGTTCGCACCGAGTTAGTTAGCGGATCATGATGGTAGTGATTACACCTGCAGGGATTCAGGTATTTACTTGTTGTGATATTACTTTATTATCCTCTTGTGCTTTATATCCTTCTCATGACATATTCTTCTTGTTAGCCTAGCTTATAGACTCAGGTTATTTCTTTTGAGTATAATCGGACATATATGTTAGTGGGCTGTAGACCACGACCCATGGTGTTCATTCACGATTTATATTCTTATTGTTGATTGAGATATAGTTTTGTCTTGTCATGATTAGGCATATTACCATAGCCCAGACATCATTACGTATTCGAGTTGGGCTGGAGTCCGCTTGATACGTAGCTGGCTTGCTCATGAGCTCGCGTCCAAAAAAAGGGTGCGGGTCGTGACAAGGCCACCTGTGGCACAGCACCATGCCCAGCATCAGAGGGGCAGGGCTTTTGCGCAGACGGACGAGGAGGCCGATGCTACGGGTGACGGGTTAGCATGTCTGTCTTTCTTGTCCTTCTTTTCATCTTGTTGTGTGATTCCATTAGTACCTGTCAGGATATTTCATGTTATGCTAGATAGAGAAGTGACCCTGTTCGAGACTATAAAATCAAGACCAGTAGGACCATGATTTTGCATGATTGTAGATAGAATTTTCTTGACTCTGATTGTCGGAGGTTTGACCTAAAAGGAGTACGACCATCTTAAATTTTGAGGACAAAATTTTTCTAAGGAGGGTAGATTTGTCACGACCATATTCTAGAGCAAGGGTATTTTGCTAATTGGTAAATTTTTGATTATTTTATATATATTTTAAATTGATTATTGTGTTAGTATCTTAATTGGTGAAACCTTAGAACTACATTGTGTAGATGTTAGCCATGACTATAGAAACTTAGTTAGTGACATTAAACTTGTTAGTTAGGTCCTAATCTAGCTAGAATATCATATAGAGCCTATTAATCAATTTAGACAACAAGCGATTATGGGCATTCTTTCTAAAGGGCTTTAAATGACAAAGAGGAAGGCTTTTGAGAAAATCCACCCTACCTAAACTCTAATAAACCCGCTTGGCCGGCCACAAGACTCCTTCCCATCCTATTAATAGCTAACATAGCATCCTTCTTCCCTCTTTCGTTACAAACCCTAACCTCAATTTGTGTTCTCCCCAATTTGCCTCCAACATCCAAATTGGGTCCAAATTCCCTCAAACGAATTGCAATCTCTTCCCCTTGGAGAGAGGAAGCCTCTATTGCCTAGCTTGGGAGAATTTGGAGCAATTTGAGATTTAGATCTAGAAGTTTTTATTGAGATTCCAACTCTTAATTGGTAAGAGCCCTCTAAACCGTCAAATTTCCTTTCCTCTAGTGTAGATGTATTCATTTAGGGTCTCCCTTACAATAGGAAGGTTTTGGGTCAAGTTTGGATTCATTTGATGTGCGTATCACGAGAGTATCAGATACGCACGCCAAGTGTTCAATGAAATAACTCTTAGGGATTTTATGTTTAAGTTTATGTTTAAATTTCAGTTTTGATTTAGTTTTTATATTGTTTATATATTGTGTTAGTGAGGTAGGGAGGTAACTTGTGTTATTGGATTGTTTTGGAGAAGTAATTTCGAATTAGGGGTCGTAGGATGAGAACCCTTTTCTGTTTTCTATTCCTTTTCTGTTCATTACTGTTGTATGGATTTAGATTGTGTTGCTCATCATTCATTGCATGATTTAGACACCGATTGGTTCCGCCCAACCTTCCAAATGCTTAAAACTAGTTGCACATGATTCATTCCTAATCTTACTTGTAGTTTAGTCCTCAATGTCGATGTTCACTCCATGCCTCATTATTGAGTTCAGTCCTTAGTTCATGCTAGGTGCATATGTATTAGTCCACATCCCCACCACTGCTCAGTCCCCTGTTAATTTGATAATCAGTCCATTCTTGAATGATCACTCCACATCATTATGTGATCAGTCCTAATTAGTAAATGATCGATTCATGATGCTTGTTCACCCTTGCAGACAATAAGCTCTGTCCCTATTCACTCATGTCCAGTCCATTAGTTACCTATAGTTATTATCCTTTTTATGGACATCTAAATACATTATTTGAATTTTCAGACCATTGCATCTGTCCAACTTAACTAGTGTTCTGTATTTATAATCTCAGTCTTGTACTTGACTTGCCATGTCCTTTAGAGACTCATTATGTTATTATCTATTTTATCCTGCTCCTTCAGTCAGTATTGCCTGCATTTGAGTTAAACCTTGGAGGCTACTTGATAAGCTCTCTACCTACTCCATTCATGGCAATACATGTACTGCGTACCTATTAGCCCCACTTCATTGTTCACTACACCCATTATCTACTACCTAATACCTGTCAACTTACATATATGTCCCCACTCCTCAGGTTCTGTCCAAAAGGACATCAATTTTCATGTTTGAGTTCCCTTAGCTCCGTATTGTACACTATTATGATTTAGGTCCAGATAACCACTTGTTTACTACATTTGGTATCAATGAGAATGTTTAGATCCTCGTTTAGTATCAGTCCTAAAACATGTCCATGTTTCCCTATATCATATGTATCAGCCCACTTTAGCTTCATAGCAATCCTATTGATGACGTCAGACCCTCTTGTTTCATTTGTTCAGACTCTAGTGAAGGCTTTGGTAAGTGAGTTTCATGTGCGAGTGTCTTGATGGTAAGTGTATGCCTGCATTCAACTATCTGCATGGGTTCTGTCCTTGACTCAGTATGGAGTGTCCAGGTTAAGGAGCTACAGTTCTGTCCTATATCCTGAGTATCACTTGATACTTAACCCTCTAATGATACTGTCCTGCACACTTGATGGCCCTTGCATTTATCTACCCATTGCATTACCTGTCCTACCTATTAGGAATCTGTAGCCTATTATTCAGATTTGATTAGATGTTAAGTCTACACTTTTTGATCATTCAAAGCATTGATGTATCTGCCCTTAGGTGTAACAACAGGTCAGAGGAGGGGATGATGAGAAGGGGATCATTAGTGACTGTGACAAGAGTGAAGTAACATATTTAGTGTGTGGGTGAGTGAATCAAAAGAAAGGCCAGGTTTGAGGAAAATTCACATATCCCTTGGTATTCCCTTTGTATCCCTGATGATGATTCAGTTGCAATGCATCCTTCATTCAATCCATATCATCTTGGTTCAGTCCCTTCCCTTTTACTGTTTTAAGTCTTATTATCCTTTAGATCATTCCACTTTGTATCAGTCATAGGCAATAGGAGTATCAGTGGATACTCTTGAATGTGTGCAGTCCACACTTCACTAGTGTTGAGTCCCAAGTTCTTGTATAAACTTTGATTACCTACCATCACTTTTGTTCAGATATTTGTTTGGCTAAATTGATGTGAGTAGAGAGCAGAGGATAGGAAGGGAAGTATAGGCTCAGGTTTGTGAAAGTTATATTTGTTCTTATGTCTGCTCTTTGTACTAAAACTTATTTGTGCATCAGCCTTCACGGTAAAGCCTAGATGCCTTATATTTTAAGTTGTGTTATGAGAGTGGAGTGATGTCAGGATGGAAGTGGACATTGAATGGAACAATGTAGACAGTAGGAGGAGAGCCTTGTGCAGTGAGCAGGGGGGTACAACTAGTGTCAAGTGTATAGTGAACAAATATGGAAATGTACCAATAGATACTTTCTGTATGTATAGGTTCAGCCTCTTGTCCAGTCCAGATTGGGGAGGATGTGTCCCATGTATCTATTACCAGTCAGTTGTATTTCCTATTGCCTTAGCCTTGAGCATTCATATATGTATGCAGGGGTATACAGTTATGTCATGTCTAGAGTATGTACTATATATATTATAAGAGTGTTGTAGATATGGGACATACCTGTATGTATACATATGAATGACCTTGTGACATGCTCATATGTATATATGTATACATATATGTTATAGGATTGGGATGAGGGTAGTGATAAAGGGTTGAGTTAATCCTTGTATACTTTGGGACTCGGGTTATATAGAATGTTAAAACTAGGATTAGTTGAGGTCTAATGCTACTTTAGCCTAGCACTAGGATAGACTATAATAGTCTATTATCCAAACCCTAGATTTAGCATTGACCATGTTGTTCAAATTAATTAGAGTTGACCAATAGTTTAACTTTTGACCTAGAATTGACCTAGTTGACTTGTGTTGACCTAGAAAAGGCCTAGAGTCATGAAATAAATGCATGTAGATTTCTTGTTTCCTCTATAACATCAAATAACCATGTATATCTCAATATAGGTTTATGTGACACCACTTTGGACATCGATTCTCATTTATTGTTCTGGACAACAGGCGAGTACATTATCTGATAGTTTCTTTCATTTATTTGATTATTACTGTGATTCAGCTTCTAGTATAGTTCGATTTGGTTCTCTGTCACAATACATATTGATATTCTGGATTCATTCACTCGCAACACATGTATTTGACTCGTCTAGCTTCTATTACTTGAACCACTCATAAGAACCACCTACTCGAAACACCTACAAGTACCAGTTATTCCAATCATACAAGAACCATCACTACAAGCAAGATGGTCGTCGTCACTGGGCCCGGTGTGCGACGTGTCGTATTCAATAAAAACCATCCTACAAGAGAGATAGCTGTCACTGCTTGGCCAAGCGTGCGATATGCCATATTACATGAAAGATAGCCGTCGCCGCTCAGCAAAGCGTGCGATGTGCCGTATTTACTCGTCTAATCGTGAAAGATAGCCATCGCACACTTGCCAAGCGTACAGTGTCCCGTATTTACTCGCTACCCATTTACGTGTCGAAAACTGTATTTAAAATATACTGGATTAGTGTACTAGATTTACATTGTCTCATGTTTTACAAATTGAACTCGTCTCACATTATTCTAGTTTGTTATTTCTATTTATAGTCCTCATTGCCATGCTCTCTTGTTTCTCTATATTTACTTACCTTGTTCTAAACTATCTATTTCATTACCTATATCAACTTTTATGATTCATCAAGTATAACTGTCTATAACTGCTTTATAGTCTTTGTCATTTATTTGGGATTGCAATAGGAGATATTCTCGTTCCATCCTGATTGGATATATATTTTAGATGTTTGCCTAGAGGATACGTGTCCTACCTTCTATGGATCCGAGGAGGGGATAGCTACCTTGGACCTCGATTCTCAGGAGTGACCGAGAGACTAGTTTAGTAGACTTGTTTTAGATTCTCTGTTTTGAACTTGTATTGTAATAGGTGGAGACACTACCAAAATTTACTGATTTAGCGACGGTAATATCCATCGTCGATCCGTCGCTAAACTAGTTTAGCGATGGATCACTGACGGATATTGACAAAAAAAAAAATCTGTCGGCAAACAGCTCATCGCTAAATCTATCCGTCGATGGATCACTGCTGTATTCAGAGACATATACATCCTCTGTAAGCGCTTCGTAATCGACAAGTAATTCATATACTTGTAAGGATGTCATTTTCTAGTTGACTTTCCTTTTCCCTGCATTGGCTTGTAACGATCCACATTATAGAAGCTGTAACTTTCTATGTCCTCGTTCTCCTTGTAGTACAACATGCATCCGTTGCAACAATAATCTATCTTCTCGTACCCAGTTCCAGTTGTCGGACCGTCATCTTTGACTTGTAGAAGTTTTTTGGGAGCTCTTTTGATTCCTTCGGTAACACCTCCGTGATTAGTTGTGTAATCCGATCATAGCAAGCTTGTGGCAAGTTAAAATCAAACTTTATATTTAACAACCGCATCGTCACTGACAGTACAGAATGAGTCTCACAACCAGGATGTAGAGGAGTTTCTGCATCCTGAAACATATCATAGAACTCTTTCGCCTCGGGATTAGGATCCTCCGGATCAAAATTAGGCCCTGCCGTGTCGTACACCATATCTCGTGCAAGGTTCTGCAGGTCTCCATAATCAACAGAGCATCCGTCGTCTTTGATGACAAAATTCGTTGCAGCATTATCATCAAAAGCATAAGTAGCAGCATTCGTAACCTGTCTTTCCGCATATAGTTCACCTTGCGATGACCACAGGCCGTAATCACGTATGAAATCCTTACAGGTCATATGATCTCTCACAGTCACCACTTTTTCGTAACATCTATTGCGACAATTACCACATGGACACTTGATTTTGTTACCATCCATGTACTGAGCTTTGCTCATGGCATACTTAAGAAACACTTCCATGCCTGCCTGAAAATTATCACTCACACCTATTCTGCTCTCGTGTTGTCGTTTGTATATCCATGTACGATCAACGAAGTAACAATCCATTACAGATTGGATGTAAAAATCTGTATCATAAGACAAACTCAACAAAATTAGTATATATTCATGTACTCACCAGTACCCAGATGTAACTGAGTCCGGGGGTACTCCGGGGCCCATTGTGCAGTAACTGGTGGATCCGCTGGTATAGGCTGGATGTACTTAGTATCGACCGTATCAGATTAGTATCGGTCTATAGGTTTGGTATAGGCCGTATCAAATTGGTATTGGCCTTAGCAAATTGGTATCGTCCTATCCAATATGTATCGGCCGTATAGCTAGGATTCGTATTGGCCTTATCGATTCGGTATCGGCCATATCTGAAAGGTATCGGCCGTATCAGATAGGTATCAACCGTATAGGATTAGTATAGTGGAAGGTTTAGTAACAACTGTACTTGGATTTCTCTCTTCTCGAGCTATAATACCATTGCAAGAGAGTCACGAGAGAGTAAAAAATCTCCTAGATATTGATGTTTACGAAAGTGATTGGCCAGTTACAGTAACATACATGCTGTATTTTTCAACAGGAAAGGAGAGATTGAAAGCAAAAACATATAGAGTTGTATTTCGGGAGAATAACTCTTGTAAAATCTTTGTTCACAAAGAAAACTCTTTGTTCAGAAAGGTGTGATTGACCGATACTATCGATAATTATTTGTTTTCCGATACCAAAAAAACCGTTACCCCGATCCGAAGCCGCCGATACTACCGATATCGCCGATACCAATACTCATAGGAATAGTCCGATACCGATACTTTGAACCTTGATACTAAGTTTATATATAAACTAATTTATATACTAAGGGATTTCGGGATGTGTGTGTGTGTGTGTGTGTTACTACCGGCCGCCAACCCCCACCCCCACCCCCGCCGACCGCCATCCCCCCCACAGCGACCCCCACCCCTACCCCACCCCAACTACCAACCCTATCACCGTCGACCGCCATCCCCACCGCCGACCCGAAAGCCGCGCCCCCCCGGCGCCCCGACCCGAAACGCCCCTCTAGCGACCCCCAACCCACCACCGCGACCCCACCCCCACTACCACCGGCCCCCGCCGCCCCGACCCGAAACCCCACCCCCCAGCAACCCCCACCCCCACACCGCGACCCCCACCCCCACTACCATCGGCCCCCGCCTCCCTCCACCGCCCCAACCCGACCCGAAACCCCCCCAACGACCCCTACCCCCACCACCGCGACCTACACCCCCACCCCCACCACCACCAACCCCCGCCGCCCCAACCATCGAGAGTGAGAGAGAGAGATAGAGAGAGAGAGAGGATTACCTGGAGAGAGAGAGAGTCTTTGCGGCCGGAGAGAGAGAGAGAGAGAATTAGGGGGGAATAAAAAATTCCTCCCCCCCCCCGTCGGTTAAATTTAAGTTAGGGCTGGATATTTAGCGACAGACTAGCGACGGATATATTCCGTCGCTAGTCCATCGCTAGACCACCCTAGCTGGCCGACGGAATATCCGTCACTAAGTGGTCGTTTAATTTTGTGCCATTTTTTTCAATATTTTTTGCCAACTTTTGACAACTAAGCAACAACATAGCGACAGATTCTTTATCAGTCGCTATATCTATAAACCCCCATAATTTATAATTGATTTTTATAAATTAAATTAATTTTTGTTATGTATTTCATTAGTTATGGATTTATTTACTACTAAGTTATTAGTATAATTAAAGTATGTGTATATATACATTATTATATGTGTGCATGTTAATATTTCTATTAAATAAGGAATATAATAAGTTCTAGGAGTTTTAGGAATTTATTGGTAAATTTTTGAGAATTTATTTATAGCTTAAAATAATATATAAATATATTTATAGCTTGATATAGATATATATATATATATATATATATATATATATATATATATATATATATATATATATAAATATATATATATACATATAAGTAGTGGTGATTGTGTTTAAAAAAATAATAATAATATAAATATAATAATTGGTGGGGCCCGGCTCAACCCCAGCAAGGGGGCGGCCAGGCTTGGCCGAGGGAAGCTCAGGCCAAATGGTTGGCCTTTAGTGAAAAAGAGAGAAAGAGGTGAGCACAGCCGCTCACTTTAAGTAAGCGGGCCCACAGCAGCAGCAGAGCAAAAGAAACCCCCCCCTCCGTGCGTGAATCCGTAGAATAGTAGGAATCGGGTTAATCCAAAACCCATTAGTATTAGGGTTGAGAGTAACTTGATATATATATATATATATATATATATATCTTCTTGCACAAACCTCGAAACCCTAAACTTCCAAAATGAAAGTTGAGGCTGATCATATCCTCTTCGCCTACGAGTTTGTTTCACCAGCGACGGAGCTCTATGCGCGACGAACGGAGCATCGGAAGTCAGCCCCGCGTCACCTACGGAGCAGTTTTCCCACTCAAGGTACCCTACTTTCCCATATCGTAACTTTTTACTCGTAGCACCGATTTTCGATCTGTAAGATTTTTTGGAAAGTAGACTTGACCCTCTTCGAGATCCTCCAGGTGGATTTCGAAAACAACCCATCGACTTGCTCGAAAAATCGAGACGAAGTTGAACAAAAATCTGTTTTCTGTAATACTATAAAACTGTTTTAAAACGATAACTTGTCTGCCAATTTTCTTGCTGTACAGTAAAGTAATATAGGAACTAATTGAAAACAGTAAAAAAACAACATAATCGAGATCGCAACGCATCTTCTGGATCGTCGTTTCGATTAGCGTGTAAAAATTTGATTGATGTTGAAGTTGAGAAAAAACCTGTGTTTAATTATATTAATTTTCTGAAATTTGTCCAATATGGTCGCGTGTTATACACATTAAAAGACGCATATGGACGTTGCGGACGTGTGGGAACTGACAGAACTCAGTTTCGTCGTGTGTGCGCGACGAAATCAACGCGTATCCGTCAAGATACCCCCGTATCGGCGTTTTACAAACTTGCCCATAACTTTGTGTACAGTCGTCGAATCGAGACAAAACTTACGCCAACAGGTCCGAATCAAAATTCTGGTCCTGTATGCCAAGTTAGGTTCAATTCTGAGAAGGTCGAATCGGAACCCCTTTTTAGCGGGCCCGACCCACTCAAACGGGCGAATTTGTACACGGCTCATCGAAATCGAAAACTGGACATACCATTGAGTTCCTCTCCTCAAACTGAAACCGTAGACATGTAGTTTGACGACTTTAGAGATCGTAGACTTTGGCACGCGTTTTGGTGCCGAGTCCAACGGCGGACATCGTTTTGACCCAAAATCTAGAATTTGACTTTTAGACAGGCGTTTCCTAGGTATATCTTCTTCAACGAGATCATTTTTGATGTTTGTTTCAGCATCTGGAGTCATCTATGATTTGTGAATTTTGGTGCTGACACTTGCTACCCTTAGAATTGCCCTTCTCGTACCGCAGACAAGATACCTTGCCACCTTACTCTGTCATTATTATATTTTTATTTTCAGTTGTTATTTTCAGCATTTCTTATTTCTCGATATTTAAACTGTGCGTCCAAGTCACACTTGGGTGCAAGCGACTCTATCGGTCATTTTTCTCGCTTTATTTATTTTTTCTTGCATTGACTTAGTTTATTGACCACCCATTGATATTGAGGTATTGGTATATCTCATACGGCCTTGACACTTATTGTATCACATGATGTGAGTCACATGTAGGACACGTATCCGCGTAGTCGACTGGCCACTGATACGTATGGTGCGTGCGACGGATAGGAGTAACTGCCAATAGAATTGCATGCTAGAAGACTTGGCAGTTACTAGAGGTTCATGAGCCATGGATGTGACCCTACTAGGCATTGGGTGGGGAGAACAGTTTTCTTAACGTATGGGTCCTTATGCACTTTCCTACTACTGATACTGCTGGCCTCTGACATTCGAGGAATGTTATGCTTTGAGGTTCCTGGTATCCTGATGGGGCCACACCTGAGTTACTGCTACTGAGCCAGATACCCATGCGTTGAAGGTCTGTTCTTAACTGCATTATCACTATAGAACTGGTAGGCACCCTATTGCATGCATCCCTTTTTCTTTCTATTATATTATCACAGTTTATATGGCATGTTGTTTTTTGTATCTTGCTATGTCCCCTGAGGACCTAGTTATCTTTCCAGGATTAGACGACTTTTCGCAGGAGTACGGAGCGGCGCTGGATCCATCTTACATCGATGACGAGGTAGTCACTACTGATTTCTAGTTCATTCTATATTTGAGATATTAGTGGACATTATTTTACATCTCTTTCATTTCTATTTTTGCGGAGGCTGGACTCCGATCTTGTGAGACTATTTTTTTCATAGCTGTTTGGAGTGAGTATATTCACCCGGCTATCTTTGGATACTCTTATTTATTTATTTGGACTCTATTATCTTCTGTGTTGAGCTGTGATGAGATTAGATATGTTATTCTGGCCTGTTATTATTTTACTTACAGCTTATGTGCATATATGAGGATTCCATATATTGGAATATTCTTCGTATGTGTGCAGCTGGCATGTTCACGTACTTGGTCCTACGTATTTTGGGACTGGGGCGTTACAATATCTTCGACGACTTAACGACGGATTGGCGACCTTTGCTCGCCCTTAAAATAAAAAAAATTATCAGCTTTTCGACGGCAATCAGTTGGAACTTTGTCGGTAGTCCGTCGCTAATAGCGATGGGCAAAATCCATCGCAAAATGTCCGTCGCCAGATGGCTGTATTTTGGTAGTGAGATTTTGGTATTGTGTTTGAGATTTGTTGAATATTATTTAGTAGTTCTTGTTGTTTGTTGAGTCTTATCGTTATTTAGACTTCTGTGATATCTTTTCGTGCTTTAGACTGTGATTGAGTATTATTGTATTTTATACTTGTTCTCCATTCGGAGTTGAGATCGGTGACAGGTACATTATATTATTGTGTGAGTTGTTAGTTAGCAACCTAGAACAGCGTTCTACCGGTAGGCTGGGCGCTGTTACGCACTTGTGCCCCTATACCGGGTGCGGGTATAGACGGACTTGGTAGATTGGTGCAAAGATAGGAAAATTTATGATAAAAATATTGATCAAATAGATGAAAAAGGAAGAAAGTGTCTTGAAACTCTAAAGGCCCTAAAATATTTTCGCAATATTTATTTCAAAACAAGTTTCGATAAATGAAATAATCATAAAACAAAGTATTGACAGAAAATTACCTTCAACCACGATAAATAGAATAAAGTAAATGAATAAATAAATAAAAATTCTAAAAAAAAATCAGGAAGAGGGGATTTAGGGTTTTGCTGATTTGGGAATTTCGTTGAGAGTAGAAGAAGGCCTTTCTATATATAGGGGTTGGTGATTCCCCAATTTAGATAGGGTCTTGAATTTAGTGGTTTAATCTTATCACAATTTAAATCAAATAACTATTTAATCACTAAAATATAAATCAACAATGAATCTCAATAAAATTTACTTAGTATTATCAAATGGATTTAAAATATATGTAAATACCAAATCTTATAATAGATTTTATTGGTCATGAAGACAAAGTCAAATTCAATTTCTAAAAAAAATCTGATTTCCAGAATGATTCAAAGTTTATATTTAATATCATCAATTAATTTAGATAATATTTACTATCCATCCAAATAACTTAAATTGCATCTTGGACATCATCAAGTATTTAAACTAAAACTACAATAATTTAAGTGACCATTATAATAGTTTCAAAATACCATTCAATAATATCTAGTATTATCAATCAATATTTAAAACGAATTTTATAAATTCCAATAAATAATAACAATAAATCAACTACTTCAAAAGTATTTTATAAATTCAATAAATAATTAAAACAAATAATCTTAGAAGTATATTTTGTTAATATAAATAAATTCAGAAAAAACCTCTTTTCCTTTCAAAATATTTATAATAGAATAAAAAAGTATTTTTTTTCTAACTAGAAAACTAAAATAGAACAAATAAATTTTTTAAAATTCGGGAAGTGGGCTTACAAATCTACCCACATTAGAAATATTCCATCCTAGAAATTTCAAAGGCTATGATTAGGCGCGACTATGAAATATAATCAAGAAACAAAATTTCAATCGATACGAATAAAACGACAAATGATATAAGCAAGAGAATGATATGATTTATGATCCAATTAGTCAAGCGTAATCGCAGATGGGATCATAAATAATAAAAATAATGGACAAAATAAAAATGTGATTTGGCATGATCAACCTTTGGTCAATGGTCTAGTCGACGACTAAAATTGCTAAAGAATGATCCAAATTCTAGATAAAATCTAAACAGGGTTATAGTCACTTAGATATAATTTAAGAGACAGTCATGATCAAGACTAATCATGTAAGTCATCCAAGCATGATCAAAACTGGAAGATGGCACGAGCGTGAATAAGATCAAAATTGTCATGATCATAGTGGAATAGAAATACAAACATTAGCAATAATTGAGTTAAAGTATAGGCACGATTATGATTATAGTCAACTAGTTTAGTCACGATCAAGGTCATTTAGGAACGATCAAAATTCAAATTTGTTTGGCACGATTAACCCGATTAGTTATATAAGAAAAACTATTTAGGCACGATCTAGGAAATATGTGAATTGACTCGATCAGAATATAATCAAAATAGTCTAGTTGTGATCAGTCGTTAAGGACGATCCTGATCAAAATCGTTTTAGCACTATCAATTATATAGGCATGATCATAGAATCATAATCTAGGTGCGATTATGAATCTAGTGGAATATGGAATTAAAATCTAGTAATAGGT
This sequence comes from Iris pallida, assembly GCA_029216955.1. Lineage (NCBI taxonomy): Eukaryota > Viridiplantae > Streptophyta > Magnoliopsida > Asparagales > Iridaceae > Iris > Iris pallida. The sequence goes on from JANAVB010033616.1 coordinate 14,289,924, forward strand.
TTTAAATAAGGAGAAACCAGATGACGACTCGACGAATAGAAGATAAAAAAGAAAGATAAGAAGGGAAGAACTACAAGCTTTATTTATAATACGATACTAAGAAATATGATATTAATTCGGTTTAGGGTGAGAGTGCAAGATTTGCGGATCATGAAGAATCATTAGTCATATGCCAATAAAAGGTATAGCCTCTATGGTATTTGAAAATCGTATGCATATCTGAAGTCATTTTACCGAGAATCCATGCCCCGCTAGTGTACATCTGGCTGCAGTGAACCCTCGGTTTCATGACTCAAATATGATGTATCTAATATTCTATTAGCTCTACCAATATTAAATTACAACTCAAAGGTCAATAGGGCAACTAGGAAATAGTTTTTTAATAACATTCTATAACTTACACTTACTCAAAATTACTTCAACTTAGGGATCATGCCACGCTAGTGCGCTGCTGGCTGTAGTGAACCCGTAGTCTCGATAATTCAAATAAATGGCGATAGTGCGCTGCTGTCTTGCCATTATAAGTCATCGAAAACTGTTACAACTATATTCGTAAAATTTCAAAGGAGATTCTGGAATTTCAACAAGTTGATCATGATAAAAAATATAAGTATCTATTCTTGAAGAAAGTATTAATTTTGAAAATAAAACGATCGATGAGGTATCACTTTTGAAAATCAAACGATCAAAAATTTAAAGAATACGACTGGACATGGATAATTGAAGCAGGGTAGGCTCAAAACTCAATAGATGGATAGAATATTGACTTTTAGAAAATACTTACTTACGGAAATAATTAATACGGCCTATGCAGGAATGATAGTTTGAACAGATTCTAAGGTGATCAAGATAGAAGAAGTGTAAACATTTGTCCTTCAAGTATCAGTTCTTAAAAATGAAACGAGCGAATAAGAAAGATAATGATCGAAGCCAAAATAAGTATAACTCTTTTTAATCCCTATTGTACGAATACTCAACAATTGAGGAAAAACTTATATACCTTAGAAGACTTGAGATCAATGTATGGATAATTGAATCAGAAATTATTTAAAATAATTTCGTATGCCCAAAGAGAAAAAACTAAGCAATATGAATTCTATGATATGACGATGATAATTAGAGAAAGAAAATTGCACAACAATCAAGATAGGTATTGAATCCTAAGAAGTCCTAGCTTATCAAGCGAATAGTCTACCTACCTTTGGTCCTACCAGCGTATCAAAACACAATAGCAAATCGTTCTATGAATATTCCTGAAGTTATCTAAGAGGGTTTAGGATTCAATAAATCCTTGGCTGAATCACATGGTCTATTTAGTAACCTTAACTACCCAACAGTTAAATTGAATAAGGGACTCCTATTCCTAGTCATTCTCCTAAAATCAAATTAATCCTAGTGTGAATGAGCACTTCCTAGTCGCAGGCTCGCGATAGTACGCCTAATATAAGTACTATCACGAGTTCGCACAACTTGCAAAAACTGACCTGCATAGCCACCAAAAAAAACTTGTAACGACCCGCACCTTTTTTTTCCGGATGCGAGCGCGTGCGCAAGCCAGCCTATACCACGGTGTCGGCGATAGAACGCTGTCTAGACCATAATGCTCAAATCACATAACAGTTTTCTTTATTGCTCATTCATAAATGCTAAATGAATTTACAACATCCTAAGTTTATATTTGAAGAATATTACAATACCTCACAAAATCTAATACAACAATTTTAAACCTTCTAACTAGCTTCTAGGTTGTCCTCAGCATATACACTCGTGTCTCCCTAAGAATCCAATACTAAATAGTAGCCGCGACTAATATGTAAAATATTAGTTTCCAGTCAGGAATGGAACGAGTAGAATTCAAGCATGCAGTTCAAAATATATGATGACTATAAAAACAGGGAATAAAGAATGACATATACGATAAATAACAATAAAATATGGCACATAAAATATAGTGAAACAGTTAGCCATGAACTATAAGGACAAGTGAATCATGGAACAAGGAAACATAACCATCTACGTGATTTTTGAAGTACACTTTTTAATATATGATCAGGCTAATCCACTACACCGCACGGTCTATATAGGATTTGCATCCTCACTATCTACATTGCATGAAGTAAAACTCGATCTACATTGCATGAAATAAAGTACTATCTGCGGGGTTGATCAGATATCTACTTAGTACATACTTCCCTACCCGACAACTACACATAGATTAGTCACGACAATAAATTACGAAACACGGTAAAATAAAATATGGTATCATTACTAAAATCCCTATGACACTAACTCGTGTACCGAACGTGTCAAGAGTCAAATATGTGTCTCTAATCATGCAATTATAGTAAGTAACAATATTGGAAACAAATAAGAATTGTACTCGCCTGGGGTCCTTTGTTGGTGAAACCGATAATCCCGTTGTGTCCAGGATAGTCTGATTAGCCTATGGTCGATATGAAGTAGTCAAAACCACAAGAATAAGAACGTATGACTAGTCATGATCAAGATCCATCTAATCTAGAATTTAAAAGGAAATTCTAAATAAGGAAAATATATTTATCTAAGAAAATTATCTATAACCTATTCTAGAAAATAATTATGATACTTTGGAAACGATGATTACTAATCAAAATATTTTGAAGTAATTACTTGAAATTCAAGAGAAATTATTTTTTACCAATTATAATTTAGTTTTAGATAGGTAAAATTTACAATAATATTTTTAGAAAAATATATGTATAACAATAATATTAATGATAATAATATCATAACACAATAATAATAATCATAACAATATAATGATATAATGCCACATTAAGGCCCAAAATATAAATCCCTTCATTTTAGAATAAATATTTATAACTAGTTTGAAAATCTACTAAATCCTTTTAGGCAAAGCTAAATTTTTAGTCAAACCATAAATTATAAAATCCATTTGAAAACTACTCTATACATATAAAAGAACCCATTAAAAAATGCTCGAATCTAGAAAAATCATTTTGGGATTATAAATCCCAATTTTGGTTAAAACTGTATTTGGAAAAATAACTAGAAATATTATAATATATATAATATATTTTCTTTAATCAAAATCATATTTAAAAATAATACAATAGTATAATTCATGTTTATACTAATAAAAAAGATAATATTAATAGTAGTAAATCAAATAACTAACTAATATAAATATAACATATCACACTATACATATGTTTATTAAGTATTGAATATATTAGGCCAAGCCCAGCCTTCAAAACCCTATGGCCCTTAAGCCCTATTCTATATTGGCTCCTCAGCCATTCCCCCAAATAAAGTAAAAATAAAATAAAACAAATAATGGAAAAGAAGGAGAGAAAAGAACAGACATGGAGGAACAGGGAAAAATGAGTGGACTTACCAAGCTCGATCGGGAAGGGGCTCCAATTGGTGGTGCTGCAGAAAGCAGCTCGGAGCCAGGACCTCTGGAGGCTGATCCGGAGGAGGACTGGTACGGTGAACCTTCCACACAGCTAGGGCTCGGCTGACGGCGCGCACGACAGTTCAGCTCTGGGAGAGGTAAGTCGACAGAGGAAGGAGCACGGTGACGACGAGATAGGGTTATGGTGATGGCGTCAACCCGGGCGCGACGTAGGCGCTGGTATGGTTGGTGGTGGTCTCGGCAGCTACGGGTGGTGGAGACAATGGAGGTTGCAGTGACAGGAAGGCGGTTTGGCATTGCGATGGCCGGGGATGTCGTTGGGGGTGCGTATGGGGGTTCGCCTGGCCTTCTTGGTCGGACAAAAGCGGTGGTTGGCCGGCATCGTCGCTGATGTCGCACCTATAATTGCCGTTACTACTACTAATACTACTGTGCTCACTGGCCATACTGTTGTGCTCATTGGCCGTGCTGCTATGATCATTGGGTCGGTAGGTCATATGTTGAGGGAAGGGCAGTTGGCGTTGTGTAGTGGAAGATAGAGCCATGGGGGTAGTTACTGTCACAAGGAAGCCACATAGGTGGGCAATGGTATCGAAAGGTCACAAGAGGGCCTCAAAGTTGTGGCTCTACTCTGGTCAGGGTCGTTGTACGGCCGTGGAGGTTGTCGGCATGGCGGCGCTGCTTGGTGCAGTGCCTCGAGGCTTGTCATGGCGCACCTATGAGGATGGCGGGGTATTGATAGGTGATTGGAGCATGCTCATGGAGGCACAGTTGGGGCACTCAGTGGAAAGATGAACTATGAAGGGGTGAGGAGAAAGGAAGAAGGAGAGGCAGGATGGGAAAATAAAGTAGAAAAAGAAGAATAATAAGAGAGGTGTCGGGTTGGTAGCTCGGTTAGGTTTTTTTATCCTTCTTAACCAATTCTGCTTCCTAGCTTATATATGGTGAGTATGAAGTGAAGATGGGCTTCTTTTGAGGGTTCGAGTTGGGTTTTCGGTTTATAGGGAAGTTGATGTATATAATTCATATTGGGCCTGATTGAACATTTCGAAAGATGGAAAGGATGTTGGGCTTAAAAATAGATAGGTATTATGATTTGGCTGAGTTAGTTCTAACTTGCTAAGTTAAGTAGAATATTTATAAAAATATTCTAAAATATAACCCTTGTTTGTACCATAAATTCTATTTCTAAAATGTATATTAAATATAACCATTTTTATTTTATAAAATAATTATTGGGCCATTCAAATAAATTATGAAATATATATATATATATATATATATATATATATATATATATATATATATATATATATATATGTATATATATATATATATATATATATATATATATATATATAAAATACATGTCTACCTTGACATCTTTGGACACACTGCATGACTTCCTGGGTCTGGGTTTGGTTGGGGTCAAGTCCGGGCTACTTTGGTTCTATCGGGTCTCTTATGGAGTCAAAATCTCAATAACTATTTAATTAACTTTTTATAGGGGTTAAGTCACAACTTTGAGTGGTTTTTCTAGTTGAGACACTGCTATGGCTAGGCCTTCCCTAGCATGGCTAATACACTAGTTAAGGCACACGACTACACTCTCTGTGCCAAAATTTCTAGTCATCTTGTACTCCGAATCTTAACCATGACTAAAGCCTTCTATCGTAATAACTATGTAATTAAAATATTTATAAAATTCCAAAAATGACTTATTTAAGTCAAATAAATAATATAAAAATATTTCATAATTTCGAGAAGAGGGGTTACAATGGGATACCTTTTTCATCCCCTAAGACAATTATCTAGATGATGGGTATATGTCGTGAAAGGAACAGAAACATTGTTTATGCGATGATTCTTCCTCTCATTTTCCAACACTTTGACATCGATTTGTGCTCGTGATTCTGAGCCTAAGTATCTTCAGCTCTCTCGTCGCAGCGCAGCTGTCTCTTCTGCTCCACCTTCTCCACCTCAGGATTATCCTATGTCTTTTGAGGGTATCCATCAGCACTTATCTGATATAAGGTGTGCTCAGTTGGAGGAGAACAACTCTCTACGAGAGTTTGTTACTGACGCATTGAGGGAATAGGAGTTCCGAGATGCTAGTCGATTTCAGGCACTTGCAAACTCTTTTGCGGATCTGCGTTTTGCCCAGACTGTTCAGCATGCCAGTTCTCTTCTACGAGATACTACTGTTTCTGGCTACCGTTACGAGGATGAGGCGGTTCATCACTTTTTTTAGCCCGGTAAAGCTTATGACTGGTACCGTGGTTCTGGTGCTACTCTACACCCATCTTATGGAGTTAGCACATCTGGGGTTGGTCCTTCTAGACATGGTGGCGTTGTTGATCGCGATGATGATGACCCTGTTTGGCAACTAAGGATTTGATCTAGATGTTACTGCTTTTTTCCTAGATGTTTTTCTGATTAGACATTATTATTTGTCTATGTGTTATTGGAAATGCTCCGACATTCCAAGATAGTAGTACTTTATCTTTTATTTTTTAATACTTCTGTGACTGTTTACTGAGTTGATGTATTCAAACTCTATTTAATTATTATGCATCCTCTATTATTCAGTGAGTGTTGTTTATTTCTTTTTGGTATGCACTTCTGTGATTCATGCTTAGCACTATATCTTAGCTGATGCTTCATTCATAAAACTGCCTGTGAATTTATGTTATTACTTTATATATTATGTTTCTTCAACGTGTGTCTCTTATGCATGGATTGCGGGGGAGCTTCTCTCTTTGCAATTATTTTGCTAAGTGACAACGGGAAGAAAATGAATCTAACATCTTTTTCATGAAAATTTCTACCAAAAGAGGAGACAGTACAGTACAGAACAGTACCTTACAAATTTTGATATATATTTTTTCAAATCAAGATCAAGATGTTGTATTGGTCAAGGTTTGTCAATTATCAAAATAGAGGAGATTGTTGGCCCTGTGGTCATGGTCAAACCTGATTTTAATAATTGATCTAACCATGTCTCAATATAAGGGCTACTTGGACGACTGCTGAGAACTGCTACTGCTACCGTTCAAGACTTGGAGCCATTTTTCTATTAAGTCTGTATTTTTAATATCAATATATTTTCCATATTTATTGAGTCTAGGAATACAATGTACACCGAGTCGTACTGGCAAATAGGATACCCCAAAATATTTTCAAAATATCCTTTGTTTTGAAAATTAGCCCATTTACAAAAGCTCCTAACTGCTTGACTTCTCAAAAGTCCAAAAACCTGATTTACAAAACCTTAACCAAACCATTCTTGACCAACAGAATTCGGACCGAGTACGGCCCTGTAGAAGCATAAAAAATCTCAGCTGAAGACATCCCTTCGCCAAAGCGCAGAAGATGCAAAAGACTGAGGCTCAGTGCTAAAAAGACAAAATAGAAGATATGGAAAGAAGTTCCTTTATTGTCATATCTACCAAAGCCTAGTACAGACACATCAGGACTATACATAAAGGACTAATTATGTTCTTCTACAAAGGATCTAGTACAGATTCGTCAGAGCCAAGAGGGTAGTTCCTTAAAGAGCGGATATTTATTGCTCTTTGCTTCAGAAGCCAAAGCCTTCAAGCCAGAGGCACAGCCACCTGCCTGCGCCAACCTCTGAAGCAAGATGGTGGTTGGCCCCCTTCCCTTCTTTTTCTTCAGAAGCCAGTGCCTTTACTCCAGAGCCGCAGCTACCTTCTTGTGCCAATCTCAAACGTGCAAGGGTGTTATACCCGTCCCTTCGCAGCCAATGCCTTCACTATTCAGAGGTACAGCTACTTACCTACGTCCGCATGAGACATAGGATGGTGATATGCTCACATCATCTCCATTCCTACGGCATAGTCATCTACTACGGAGTAGAAGCTTAAGTCACTTCTCTACAAGAGACTTAGGAACACCCATCGCAACCAATACAAGTCAGCCAGTCGCTCTAAAAGCATAGTAAACCTCGCCAACCTGAAGCACAAGCCTGCTTGTCGCCTATAGCATAGTGACTCTGGTATCCCGAAACACAGCTTCATAAGTTGCTCTATATGCACATAAGTTTCATCGTCATTCGAAGCCAAGTCCACTCGTCGCCTGAAAGCACAGAGGTTCCGTCGTCTCCAGAAGCATGGTCTACTCGTCGCCCCAGAAGCACAGCAATACTTAGTCCTCACCAGAGGCACAGGATGCATGAGTCCACCCCAATTAGTTTGTTTAAACCACCTCTTGCAAAGAAGATTGGGATTAAATCATGATTGATATCATACCAGATTGATTTAAATCTTAGACGTGGATCAATTAGACTCCAAATCTAGGATGAAATCCCAAGATTTATTCGGCTGTATCCGAGCAAGCAAATTGGCACGCGCCATGTGTCACCTCCTTCGGTTATGTTTATAGCCACCAGAGATCTCGTTTGAGGGGAATCTCGATGTCCGCCATGGGTCAGCGCCGTAGAAGCCCATACCGTGCAATAACGACAGATTCTTTCATATTTTAAGAACCGTAATGCACATTACATATGTGCTTAGTTCTCTATAAATAAAAGGAGTTCTTCTTCCACCAAAGCATCGGTAGAGGAAAAATTGATAATCGACAATCTTCAAAGGATTAGCAATCTCTATCCACGAAGAGTCGACCACCCTCATCCACCAATCAACCAAAGAAACAACCAACCAACCATCTTCAAGGGATCTTCTTCTCCAGACAGCCTCTTGATCGGTGACCCCAGAGTCCCATCAAAGGCGCCAGAGAGCCATAACAAGGTTGATTCGTCGTCAGATCGTCAACGGAGTAAAGGAGCCACTGTAGTGCTCGATCTCCACCGTCCCACTTTTCCAGAAACCTCTCCTCTATGTACTTAGAATATCCTGTTTAGGACTTCCTTCTTTATACACAGATACCTTATACGTTCAATAAAGCAAAAAGTTCGTTCAACCTTTTGTTATGTCGAACAAAATGCGACTCTGCTGGGGACTACCTTCTCCTCCAACGAGAAGGCGATGATGCAATCTGATGATAACTTGCTGGAAGATTCTCAAGACATGCTGGTCGTATGCTTCGACCAGCAGGCTTTTGAAGATCTACTCTCTGGTGAAAAGTTAAAGATTTTGTAGTGGTTCTTACAACTGAAGAAGACTCGACGTGTGTGGAGGCCTAAGGTGGCTGCTGCCAGTAGCATGATGGTGGAAACTGCGTCTTAGGACCCCCTCAATGTCAAAGCCACAGAGAATATTCAGGTTGCTACAGCCTTATCCCCTCGCCCAATTCTCGTCCTGGGAAAGCATGGCGAGGAAGATGGTGGTTATACGGTTAATCTGACGAAGGAACGATGCCAAAGGAAGCGCACATCGGTCCAACCCCTCACGACGGGAGTATTGCCGGTAAGGAGATCTGCCTTCGACATCGCTTTTCCTTCAGGTAAATCTTCGGTGGACTCTGAATACTACTCGCCCGCTGGGGATAGTAGAAAGAGATTCCAGGTGGCTCGCACTTCGTACAACAAGCGTGCGACACCAACGACAGACCAGAGGCCCGTGTTGACAGTTACACGTACATCCGATGGAAAGCTATACAAGACTGGCTCTCGCGCTCTGATGCCTCAACCAGTCGGATCTTCCTTCCAATGGGGTTCTCCTGTGCGTAAGCCAAGCCAGGGGTACATTCCACGGAGAGGGAGCCATACGAGCAGCGTTCCAACAAAAGCGACAAGAGGCTTCCTCGCCAGACCCGCTCTGACCATACTTACATGCAGCTTTCCTGCATGTACAATGGGAGTGCTACGACAGAAGATCCAACCCTCTCCGAAGCGGAAGAAGAATTTGTGGTACAGGATGTGCCTAAATTAAGGCACTCTTGTACCCAGATTACTATTAACTGTTGTTGTCAACAGACGGCTGCGCCATCATCGAGCAGGCGTTCCGTCTTCTAGAGACTCGACTCCATGTCGACCCCACATCAGAGGCTTAACAGGGGGTCGGTGAGCCATAGAGAAGATGAACCACGAATCGCCACATGCTATACGGCGCGGGGTTCCAAAGCTTTCAAGAAGCCCTCACAGAATCCTTCTATATCAATTATTAAACCGAAGAGGAGGCCAAAGAGCAGTAAAGCAAAGTTACCCGATGCAGGTGTGTTCCAAGGCACTCGTTCCAGATCTATATTGGGTGCCTTGTCAAAAACTGGGGGTAGCCAGCCTCCTACCATGTCCGACAGCCCTGTATTCCAATCTGTGGAGGCACAATACGACATGGATGTCTCCAAAGGTACAGCCAGTCACCAAACTAGGGGTAGTAATCATACTGAGTCCGAAGAAGATCACAATCTTACGGTATATCCTTAGGACAGCGAAGCTCAGGCGTCTGAGCCAGAAAGTGAAGGATCTACGGCTCCCTCGAGTCACCTTCACACTCGGTCTGTGTTCATGGCCGATGGCACTGAGGAAGACAACAATGAAGCTCTCAGACGTATCGAAGTCCTCGAGAAGAAGTTATATACACTGACGGACACTGTAAATACCCTGTCCTTGGTCATAATCGACCTCAAAAGTAGCATGGCCCCTGCTGCCTCTACACTTGCACGTGATCTGCTAACCAATGACGAATCCAGCAGGTTGCCTACTGCCAATCAAGCTGGACCATCCTCGTCTACTCCATCGGCTACAAGCTCCACAATGCTAGCCAAGATACAGAAGGCCATCAGGAGCTGTATGATCGTCATGATGCCAAGGATAAGCAAGCAATGCTCCGGAAGATGGCGATCCGGCAGCCATACCCTGCCAAGTGGGACAATATTGTCTATCCTCCCAAATACAATCCGTAGACGCTTACACCTTATGAAGGGAAGGGGTCTCCCCGATAATACTTGAGGTACTTCGCCTCAGTAATGGGGAACCTGCCAAAGGATGACGCCCTTCTGTCCAATATATTCATAGGAGCCCTGCAGGAGGTAGCCCATGAGTGGTTCTGTAGTCTTTCGGATGATTGTATCTCGTCATTTGAAGACCTGAAGATTCGGTTCGTGGACCGATTCTACGAAGAAGGCATGGATATGACCATGTCAACCATCATAGAAATTGTCCAGAGGAAGAAAGAGCCTGTTCGTGCATACATCGAGCGCTTCTGCCAGGCAGCCCTCAATTTACCACTAGGCATACGCGAGCCCATGCTTATGGACTCCTGTCGCAAGAACATATTGCCCGCTATAAAATTGTAGCACAATGCTCCCTGCACGGAGTGGACGCCTTTCATTACAGAGGTGGATGCCGCACAAAGGAAAGCCTAAGACGCGCAGATCCTGGGTCTATACTTTCTTGCGCTCGAAGACAAGGGGAGACGCTCGTCTAGCAACAACCATAAAGAAGGAAAAGGCAAGCAAGCCATGACCGTCAATATCTCTAAAGGTTCAGCAGCTATGAACCCCAAGTCTACGGAAGCACATAGGCCGAGGAAGACTTACTCCTTCAACGACGAGGATATGCTGGAGCTCTTCGAGATGCTTACGAAGAGTGTAAAACTGTCCATCCCGGCACCCAGGCGTCCTGATGAGGTGGGAAAGGTGGACCATCCCAAGTACTGCCATTATGACATTACGTCCATCACTCAACACAAGACTGCTATGTGTTGAAGGGGCAAATTCAGCACCTCATTAACGTCAACGTCATATCGTTTGATTATAAAGAGAAGACCATCACGGCTAACATGGTTACTCTCCAGTTCGAGAGTTTTCCAGCTCCAAAAGTGCATGATGGCGTCATCCATATTCCAAAGGCGACGATGGAAGTAGTCAACCTTACACCAGCATGGGACAACGCTCAAGGGCTCGTCCCATTCTCCATGCCTAGAGGCGAAGTCATGTGGATACATTCTGACTTAGTTCCTGACATGATGACATCTACGACCCTTTCTGCCAAAAGGAAGAAAAGTAAGGCATGCCGCATGGTCTCGATGTCAACCAACGATGCTTTGGTGACCACCAGCTCGGTACAGAGGCAAAAGAAGAGCCAGGCTCCAAACCAGGAGGAGTCTCCACCAAATACTTCCCATGTCCCAGATATATCAGGAGCAGGTCCACCTCAAACCCCTAAGGCACCAGAGGCGGGTCCATCCCGGGACCCTACCATGGACAAACAGAAATAGAAGGAGGTTCATTTCAACAAACCTCTCAGAAAGGATCCGGCAATAGGGCCTATCAAGCCCTACAACTTCGATATTCTAGCACAGCTGGCTTATACTTCGGCTAGATTATCATTTTTTGAGCTCTTCGCCTCTCTTAGGAGACCCGAGATGTGCTCAGTGAAGCTTTATAGAACGCCGAGTCCTTCCTCACCCAGGTTCGACCACAAAAAGTGGATCCCGCAGCTTGCCCACATTGCCACAGCGTAGTCGAAGTGATTTCCGGAATCACTTTCACCCAACAAGACATGCTGCTAAAGAATAACAGGCACAACCGCCCCCTGTACTATACAGGGTATGTCGGTGCCATTAAGGTCGATCGCATCTACATCGACCTAGGTTCCTCTCTGAGCATTATCTCAAGAAGCCTGTTTCAAACTTTAGGGATTCCGATGCATCAGTTGACAGCCTCGAACACAACAATCAGCCTGAAATGTCAGATCGGCGACCTTCATAATGAAGTGACTTGCTATGTCATTGATGCAGACATAAACTACAATATGCTGCTGGGGCGACCATGGATCCATGAGTACATGATTGTTCCTTCCACCCTACATCAGTGTATGAAGTATGTGGCCAGCGATGGGACCATCAAAACGGAGTTCGCTGATATCGACCCATTTCGAGGACTTGAAGCCTACTGTAGGGATGCCGATCTGTACAAGTCAGTCCCCTGGAATGACGACAACAATGATACTGACGACGAGGCAGAGACAGCTTCAAAAAGCACAGCAGTGGCCGAAGAACCTTTAAAGGTTCAACTAAAAGGGAGGCCTCCCAAGGTGTCAGCGCCTCTCATTGTTAAGTTTCGAGAAAAAGTTCCACCTTCGCCTCTAGTGACGATAGAAGATGGACAGGAGCCTATACGAATAAGGTTACCCTGGAGGTCCCCAAGGCCGACCATGAAGGCGTAGGAGCATTCGACCACCATTCCCTTAATGGTCAAGCTGAAAGGGAGGCATCCTACTTCTCCTCCGGCGGCAGCTCTAGTCTTCAATGACGAAGAGCTAGAAGATTACGTCTGCACCAATATAGAGGCCCACTCTTTCGATGACGTAATCCCTCTGGACAAAATACCCACTTCATTAACAGAAAGTTATCATCGAACTACTCTGATGCATGCTGGAACACCAAATATTTCCTGGATAATTCTTTGTGTAATCTACAGACACAAGTGACAACTGCCAACCATGTGAGCCGAGTTGTCCCTGCCCGTGCCGCCTACTTCGTAGTTCTAGCCAAAAAAAAAGAAAAGAAACCCATCATATTCGGTCGATTGGAGCATCCGCAACGAATAACTCCTGAAAACCCAGACCTCGACAGCGACAAAATACAGTTCTACCGATACATTGCGCAGGTCAAAAATCTTATCTAGAAGATGGGCTACGACCTGAATAGCAACAAGGGGCTCAATTATGGCAAAGGCCGGCGTCTTCCCTTACGGATTCTTGCTCTAAAGGGAAAATCTGAAAACTACTACCAACGTACTCGTCGAGGGCTAAGGTACATTACACCTACGACCACCTCAGAAGATTCAGAAGAAGAAGTCATGAGGCACTCACACTCTTCTGACTCCTCAACTTAGGACTCTGATACCAGCACGGGTCAAGTCTTTAAGAAGATGTTATCTGCTAACACCATTACTAATCAGTTAACCGTCGAAGACAATCAGCACAGACGATTACAAAAGTTAGAAGCACTTGATGAAAAGTGCTTGCTACCACAACAAACGATTGAGCTTTACCAAGCTCGCATCTCCGGGACCTTCAACAAAAAGGTCCGTAAAAGATCCTACCAGGTGGGCGACCTCGTCTTGGCAGTACAGAGACCGATGGTGATGACCCACAAGACGGCTGGGAAGTTCGAGCCCAAGTGGGAAGGACCATTCGTCATAGAAATGGTGTACTCCAATGGTGCTTATCGGCTAGCTAAGCCTAATGGTGACTTGCTAATGATGCCCATCAACGGTAAGTTCCTGAAGAAGTATTACGTCTGAAGACGGAACCAGCATAGGCACCTACATCCCCTGAAAAGGATGCCTATGAGTTCTGGTAAGGGAATCTCTCTCCCTCCCTCTTATATATTCTCTCAAGTAGATGAAGCACTTCACGTCCATATTACCTCTAGATTACTCCTCTACGCTTGGAAGATACGACTACCATGTCCATATTACCTCTGTGTAGTCATTCTTCTCGCATCAGTTCTATGATTATCCCAGTGGTCTAGAAATCAGTTTACATCCATATTACCTCTGGATTGTTGTTGTATACCCCGATAAAGATCAAGACTACCACGTCTATATTACCGTTGGTCAAGCAAATCCATTATGAAGATTCCCTCTTTATTCTGGAGACAAAAGCAAAGGGAACAAGAAAGCTACTACATATAAAAACATGCGGCTAGAAAGACCTATTATAGACTCTTCGTAGTTACATATACAGAAGCAAAAAAGCTAAAATTACGGTACAAGCTCTCAATAGCACGGGCGAGGCGGTGACAGAGCCATTCACTTTCTAGTCAAAAGAAAGCCACAGCCTGAAGCTACCACTTGCCCGATCCGGGGATGAAGACCAACACATGACTCCCCTATCTCCCCAGCTGGCCGGAGAGAGCAACCACAGCAGCCGGCCTTACAATTCCTCGGTCAGCATGGCAACCAATGCGAATTTAGAAAGTAAGGGTTCGAAACACCATTGACGCCCACGACATCCAGGACGGGGGACTTCTCGAGATCCAGTAGTAGTTCTACTACAGCTTCTTTGGATAAAAAGATTTGCGACCGACGGCCGCCTCAAGCAAACTCCAGGATCATCAGTAGCCGAGCATCGGGCAAGCAAGGCCAATGTTGAAGCAGCTGAGTCTTCTCTTAAAGGGGATAGTCTTTGATATAGGCTGTTTGCATGGTCCAAGCACTAGACAGACATCGGTCAGAAGGAAGCTTACAAGTTAAGCTAAAGCTCCACTCCATGACAGATGACAGTACTGCGAGTGACCGAAGGAACGTGACTCTGAACCTCCCATGCTAAAGAGATTCACGATCCTTGCAAAGATGCAAGAGGCTCCAATATCAAGAAGACATCAAGAGCCCATACTCTGAAAAGATGACTCAGGGCAATTAATACTAAGAGCTAGGCGTGACACCAGCCATCACCCAGCTCGTACAGTCCTGACACGTGTTCATGCTTATATTCAAAGTATTCCGAGCTTAACTCAAATTTAGGATATTTTGAAGGGGGTCTTGTAGAAGCATGAAAATTCTCAGCTGAAGACATCCCTTCGCCAAAGCGCAGAAGTTGTAAAAGACTGAGGCTCAGTGCTAAAAAGGAAAAACAGAAGATATGGAGAGAAGTCCCTTTATTGTCTTGTCTACCAAAGTCTAGTACAGAAATATCAGGACTATACATAAGAGACTAATTCTGTTCTTCTACAAAGGATCTAGTACAGATTCGACAAAGCCAAGAGGAAAGTTCTTAAAGAGCGAATATTTATTGCTCTTTGCTTCAGAAGCCAAAGCCTTCAAGCCAGAGGCGCAGCCACCTGCCTGCGCCAACCTCTGAAGCAAGATGGTAGTAGGCCCCCCTCTCCTTCTTTTACATCAGAAGTCAGTATCTTCACTACAGAGGCACAGCTACATGCCTGCGCCAATCTCAGACGCGCAAGGGTGTCATACCCTACCCTTCATAGCAAACGCCTTCACTGTTCAGAGGCGCAACTACTTACCTGCGTCCGCATGAGGCACAGGATGGTGATATGCTTATACCATCTCCATTCCCACGGTACAGTCGTCTGCTCCGGATCAGAAGCTTAAGTCACTTCTCTACAAGAGACTTAGGAACTCCTATCGCAACCAATGTAAGTCAATCTGTCGCTCCAAAAGCACAGTAACCTTGCCAAACTAAAGCACAAGCCTACTTGTCGCTACAGTATAGTGACTTTGGTATCCTAAAACAAGCTTCATAAGTTGCTCTATATGCACAGAAGTTTCATCATCATTCGAAGCAAAGTCCACTCGTCGCCTGAAAGCACAGAGGTTCCGTCGTCTCCAGAAGCATGGTCTACTCGTCGCCCCAGATGTACAGCAGTACTTAGTCCTCACCAGAAGCGTAGGAAGCATGGGTCCAACCCAATTAGTTTGTTTAAACCATCTCTTGCAGAGAAGATTGGGATTAAATCATGATTGATATCATATCATATTGATTTAAATCTTAGACGAGGATCAATTAGACTCCAAATCTAGGATAAAATCCTAAGATTTACTTGGCTGTATCCAAGCAAGCAAATCGGCATGTACCATGTGTCACCTCCTTCGGTTATTTTTATAACCACTAGAGATCTCGTTTGAGGAGAATCTCGATGTCTGCCACGTGTCAACACTGTAGAAGCCCGCACCGTACAATGACGGTAGATTATTTCATATCTCAGAAACCCTAATGCACGTCGCTTATGTGCTCGATTCTCTATAAATAGTAGGAGTTCTTCTTCCACCAAAGCATCGACAGAGGGAAAATTGACAATCGATAATCTTTAAAGGATCAGCAATCTCTATCCACGAAGAGTCGACCACCCTCATCCACCAATCAACCAAAGAACCAACCAACAAACCATTTTCAAGGGATCTTCTCCTCCAGATAGTCTCTTGATCGATGACCCCAAAGTCCCATCAAAGGTGCCAGAGAGCCATAGCAAGGTTGATTCGTCGTTAGATCGTCAATGGAGTAACAGAACCACTGAGTGCTCGATCTCCACCATCCCACTTTCCAATAAACCTCTTCTCCATGTACTTAGAATATCATGTTTAGGATTTCCTTCTTTGTACACAGATACCTTATACGTTCAATAATGTAAAAAGTTTGTTCAACCTTTGTTGTGTCAAATAGGCCTGAATTCAGCCCAAGTTCGGTTAGTGGAACGTTGGGATTTAAACCCAGTCTCCTCGCAGTTACGGATGCAATGACTATCTGCCGAGATTCTCTCAAAGAATTATGCCAGAATTCTACCCAAATTCTCCCTTTGGAAAACCTATAAATAGAGAAGAATTTCTACTATTTACATGCATTAATTCATTCTTCCTTCTCTTCTCTCTAAGCCTACTACGTTCTTGCAAAGCCTTCTAAGATTTTTATTTTTAAATTCTAAGCTAGTTACAATCCTCTAGTCTACTTACCAGTACGGTACGGTCTAGAAGTTTTAAAGTGATTATAATTAGAGGCTTGACAAGAAGAAAGACACTTCACAATTGAAGTTGGTCGAGTGCTTCGGATCAAAGCTCGCGTTTGTAGAAGTTGCAAGAACTTCTTATGAAAACTTGCGACATTTTACCATAGTAGATTTCAACAAGAAGCTTGAGTTCTTCCGACTAGAATAGTCCTCACGAGAGGAAAACTAGTATACATCCTTGTATTTACGTTTTTTCTTTGCTCTCTACTTTTATATTTATATATTTATGATATATTCTATGATCTTGCTACTAACAAATTTTTAATAGCTAAATTTATGTTGCCTACTCTATTCACTCCCCCACTAGAGTATAGCGCTTTACATCTTGTTCCTACATATTGTCTCTTTTTGGTATGTACTTATGCTTAGCATTAACTTTTAGCTACTGCTTCATTCATAAACTACCTGTGAAATTTGTTTATTTTCTTTGTATTATCTCTGCATTTCTTCAACGTTTGTTTTTTATGCATAAATTACGAAGGAGCTTCTCTTTTTGTAATTATTTTGCTAAGTGACAATAGGAAAGAAAAGCTAGCTCACGACAGGGGAGTAGGTGCACTTTGTTTCGCATACGACAAGGGGAGCTTCTCTTTTTATGCATCATTTTCAGGATAATTTGTACCAAGAGGAGACAGTACCAAACAAAGGAACAAAAATATTTTAATATTTTTTTGTCAAACCAAGATCAAGATGTTATATCGGCCAAGATTTGTCAATTATCAAAATGGAGCAGATTGTTGGCCCATTGGTCATGGTCGAACCGGATTTTAATAATTGATTTAACCCTGTCTCAATATAAAGGCTACTTGGACGAACTAGCCCAAAACCAAAATCCCAATTCCTAACTACTTGAAAGCCCAAAAACTAAGTTACAAATCCAAAATTCACCCATTCTGAACTAACAGAAATCTGGACGAATTCGACCTGAGTTTGACAATGTGTACTTTTGATTTTTAACTCAGTCTTTCAGCAGTTACGGATGCAACAACTATATGCCAAGATCCTCTCATAGAATTATGTCTGAATTCTGTCCGAATTCTTCCATTGAAAATCCTATAAATAGAGAAAAATTTCTACCATTCTAATACACTAATTTACTTTCTTATCTCTTCTCTCTAAGCTTACTACGTTCTTCCAAAGCCTACTAAGCTTTCTTAAATCCCAAGCCAGCTACAATCCTCTAGTCTATTTGCTAGTATAGTACGATCTAGAAGTTCAGAGTGATTATAATCAAGAGGCTTGATAGAAGTAAGATACTTCGCAGTTGAAGTTGGTCGAGTGCTTCGGATTAAAGCTCGCGTTTGTAGAAGTTTCAAGGACCTTATATGAAAACTTACGATTTACCATAGTGGCTTCCAAACGTGTGAGACTCGTCTCACTGTATCAGTATTTATGTATGGGTACGTATTTTGAGTCGTATTTAGTATTTCTTGGTTTTCGAATATTTTAAATTTTTTCCAAAGTATAAGTTAAACTTGACTTGGTTTAATTTGGTTTGGTTCAACTTGGTATTGGGCTTGGTTTGGTTTAGGTGGGTTTGAGATGAGAAGGTTTGTATAAAACCGAACTTCTCTCTCTCTCCTCCATTATTTTTATTCTCTTCATTCTCTTTCTGTCATGACCCGTACCCTAGAGTAAGGGCACGAGACGTAGGCATGTCCAGCCTATGTCGTAGTGTCTGTCACCCCCGTTTCTCCTATTTCGTATTAATACTCGTAATCGGATTTTGGCATGTATTTTTATTTTCTCGACTTATAGAATTTTGGGTTTTCTCGTATTTTGGGTTTCGGCCCGGCTCGGTTTTAATTGGTTTGGTTTGAATTGGTTTTAAACCCCATGGAACACCTTAACCTATACTCCACCCTCATTCCACCACAACCCACCCTCATTAATATCTCCACCAACCTTCTCTCTCCTCATTACTCTTCCATTACTTTTCCATCATCTTCTTCCTTCTTCCACACAATACTCCACCCATAGGCAAGTGCACCTTACCACCAAATAAGTACCACATTTTATTTGTCTATTAGCTAGATTAGGCCATGGAGAACAACATTAGAACTTGGCATTTTGTGATTTGGAGTCTCCATTGTTCTAGATCTAAGTTTAATTTTTTTTGGATTTCCTTGATTTTGATCTATTGAACTTTGAGTTTTGCTTGTTTTGAGGCTTCCATGTGGAAGAGAATTCAATTTTATACAAGATAGATCCTTAAAAATCCAGATTTCGTTTTGATTTGGCCAAGATATGAAGAATTGAATTTTTGTGTTCTTGAGAGTTTCCTCTCGGTTTGGAGAAGAAGACCCCCCCTTCGGCCTGCGCTTTTTAGCGCAGGGCTGACTTGCGTCTAACCCCCTGGGCTGAACTGCGCAGCCTTCCTCGGCCTGCGCTCTTTAGCGCTGGCTAACCAGCGCAGCTTGCCCCTTGGCGAACTGTGCACCCCTCTCCATGCGCCATCGGCCTGTGCGCCATTGTCCCCTGCGTCATCCATCCCCGGCGCACTTGGCCTCCTGCGCCATCTGCCCCCGGCGCACTTGACCCCTGCGCCATCTGCCCCCGGCGCACTTGACCCCTGCGCCATCTGTCCCCGGTGCACTTGACCCCTACGCCATCTAGCCCCTGCGCTATCTGCCCCAGGCGCACTTGACCCCCGCGCCATCCACCCTCTGCGCAACCCACTTGCCCATGATGGTTTGGTTTATTTCTTGGACTTGGCTTTTCTTTTGTGGATTGGGTTTTGAGATCTTGTTTCTTACAGCACGACCATCTCGATCCAACACGACCTGGCACGGTTTTCGATAATTTTGCTTATGACTAATACGGTTTTCCTGATTCTGTGAAGTATGATTTTAGTACCTCTGATCTTCTTAATAGTGACCCGATGGGGTACACACTTGACTTGTAACCTGTGATTCATAATTTATCTCGGTAACCAGATAACTTGATAGTGGCCCATGGAGGCGCACTCTTGACTTGTAACTTGACTTGACTTGATACCGTTGCGATAGCTAACTTGACTCTTATCACTAACTCTGACATCGTGGGTGTTCCTGCTTGCTTGCTTGTGCAATCCACTTATCTTGTCTTGCATCATGTCTAGGACGTAACTCCCTGGTTCCCACGGTCAGGAATTCGTACTAAATATGGATTAGGCTAATGACTAGATCAAACTATAGTTCATGGAGGATTTCCAGTCACAGGCAATCTCGTTATCTGGGTGCTTTAATTGGACTTGTAGCTTGCCGACGAGTAGAGCACATTTCCAGCACACTGTCATGTGTTGCACCCTCTAAGTCACCTAAGGGTATATCGTCTCCTGGGCGATGTACCCAACCATACTCTCAACCCGCGAAAGGATAACTGGATAGTCTGCAGGGCTTGGGACTGGAAAGTTCTTATTGCAACTTGTTAGTAATTAGGCTTATGATAACCCTAGTTAGTTAAAGTAGTAAGTCGTAGTAATTGCTTGGCCGTTGTGAATGGATGGTGTCTAGCTCTGTCTAAGTCTCGTCTAAGTCCCTATACCTGGTACTCCTGTACATGATTGTTTAACTTATCTTAAACAATGAATGGACAGAGACGAGTGCTATTCAGGCGAAGGATTACAACCCCGGTCCTTGTTTGGTTTACGGATTGTAATCTGGCTCCCGGAATGGTTCAATATCCCTAGTCGCTTATTGTCCTGCTGTACTTTTATTACCTGTACTTTTCTTTCATTTTTTTATGTTCTGATATGCTGGTTTTGTTCTTATTTCGTGGCCTCCCTTGTGGCACTTGCGCTTTCTGGGGTTTGACCCAGCTGGTTTTGTGTGGCCAGATTTTAGAGCAGCACCCGAGGATCTACCGAACCTCCAGCCCGATGGTGGCGACTAGAAGGAATCCGGGCTACGAGTGGGTTTCTTATTTTGTTTCACTCACTCTATTATAAAATTATTCTTTTGAGGCGTTTAGCCGACGAGCACCTGTTAGCTCGATGCACATTTACTTACTGTCTGCCTACGGGCTGTAAACATGATTAACAAATCCTAGGGTTGATCATGCATGACTTAACTCTTGCTAGTCCTCACATTTTGTACGACTAGCTTCATGATCAGCTGAATATGTAATATTTGGGACGCCTTTTATTGTATATTTGGTGGTCTAACATCTTGTAATTATATTACTTGCTTGAGATTTAGACAATAGGCTTGACCTTAAGAGACCGTTGGCTTGTAGTAAACCCTCATATCTAGACAGCCGTGACCGTATAGCGAGGTGGTTTCCATTTCAATATACGTAGCTGGCTATGTTCGCCCCCGCTCTCCAGTATTCTGGTTCTGGGGCGTGACATGGTTTAAGTGGTGGCCCATGCAGGTCTTGGCATTCAAGAAATGTGAGGGTTTACCGAATAGATGTCTCAATCAGTACTCGTCCTTGATCTCCGTTCATATCCTCTGAATCTCTGGAATCTTGACCTGATCACATGCTTGTATCGTTGATCTGTCCTGGTCCTTTCTTATTGTTTCCTATGTCATTTTCTTCAGCAATATTGTTCATGAACCAGCTAATCAGCAAGGTGGAGCAACTCCCGTGGACCAGCAGCAACCTGGAGATCAAGCCCAACACTCCGGAGTAGCCTCCAGAGTTGTGTCTACTGGAGGAGAGCCCCCAGTCCAGCCCGTTCAGCCTGCCGAGCAAGACGATGGCACTTTGGTAGGTCTCATCAGGACCTTGATAGCTTTCCAAGATCGCAGAGGAGACGCCTTGCACCAGGTAGTGGCGGATGCCTTGACCAGAGGCGGTCATCCAGGGAACAGCATGGTCAACAGCTTCAAGTGCTTGAACCCTCCCTTCTTCGATGGCAGTAAAGATGCGATTGCCGCAAACGCTTGGCTTCAGGATAGCGAGGTGATTCTGGAGGCAGCTAGAACACCTGAGAATGAGAAGGTGGCGGTGCTACGCTTGCAGTTGCTGGACTTAGCTCGCAGTTGGTGGGCGGCACAAGCCATGGGATTAATGGCACCCATTGCTTGGGCAGTGTTTAGAGAAAGATTCCAGACGAAGTATTTCGATGCTGTAGCTCGGTACGACCTGCAGACAAGATTTACCAACTTGAAGTAAGGAGGCAGAACGGTCGACAGTTACGCATCTAAGTTTTTTAGACTCAGTAGGTTTGCCCCCACCTTGGTGGCAACCTAGTTTGATAGGGCCCAGCGGTTCCAGCAGGGACTGCATTTGGAGATCTTGTTAGCAGTCGAGCAGTTCGGGCACCAGACGTTCGATGCAGTATTGAGAGCGGCTAGGAGGCATGAGTACACCTCCCAGAGGATTGTGGATAGGACCGGAGGTAGGAAGCGGTCCCACAGTCAGATGCGCCAATCATCAGCTCCCGCCCCGGCAGCTAGAAGTTTGACTATTAGAACTCCGAGGTGGGCGGCCTCAGTAACGTCGGTTCAGCATTCGACCCCGACGTACCCACAGCAGCAGAAGCAGAAGCAGGCTTCCATGATGTGATGCTCTCATTGTGGGAAGCCAGGCCATATGGTGGCAGATTGTCGTAGGGCACAAGGATTGTGCCTGGCTTGTGGAGCGGTAGATCACAAGATAGGAGCCTGCCCGAATAGGGGTAGTTCATCCTCCTCCAACCTAACCAGTCCATCGGTTAGGGGACCAGCACCTATGCAGCAACAACAGTACCCGAGGCCATTGTTGCCTCAGGCCCAGACGTTTCATCAGCAGAACCAGCAGCAGTATACCCAAGCCCAAGTGCAGAGCAGGCAGAGAGGTTTCCAGCAGAGGGGACCCACAGCTAGAGGACAAGGTCAGGCCATGATGATGACTATGGAAGAAGAAGTTGCACCAAGTGAGGTAGTGGCAGGTACTATTCTCGTCAACTCCTCTCCAGCATTGGTATTATTTGATTCTGGTGCATCGCATTCATTCATGTCTGCACGATTCGCGACACGAATAGGGTTGGAGCCAGAGTCATTATCAGTAAGGCTCAATATACTTACTGGTAATGGTCTTGTGGGAGTAGATCGAGTGTTTTCCTCGTGTCGGATCGTAGTTAGCGGTAGAGAGTTCCCCGCTAGATTTATAGAATTCCCTATGGCAGACTATGATGTGGTCTTAGGCATGGATTGGTTGAGGAACCAGTATGCTAGGATAGACTGCCATGTTGGCAGAGTTGTTTTCAGCATTCCAGGCGAGCCAGAGTTTTTATTTTCCAGAGGCGCAGTGGAGCCATCTTCTCCAGTGTTGCGGATGGCAGTAGCAGCAGAGCAGTTACCCAGGATAGTTGAAGAATTTCCAGATGTCTTCCCTGAGGAACTTCCAGGGATACCGCCAGAACGGGAGATCGAGTTTACTATAGACTTGATCCCCAGAACAGCACCAGTATCAGAGCGAGTCTACAGAATGGCGCCTTCAGAACTAGAGATTTTGTACAAGATGATTGAAGAACTCAGGACCATGGGATTCATTCGTACAAGTGGATTGCCTTGGGGAGCCCCGATGCTTCTTGTAAAAAAGAAGGATGGTACGTCCTGGCTATGTGTAGATTATCGTACCTTGAACTCAGTGACAATCAAGAACAGATACCCTCTCCCGAGGATAGATGACTTGTTTGATCAACTCAAAGGGGTTTCAGTATTTTTGAAGATAGACTTACGGTCAGGATACCACTAGATCAGAGTTAGAGAGCAGGACATCCCGAAGACAGCTTTCCGATCTAGGTATGGGCATTGGAAGTTCCTTGTTATGCCCTTTGGAGCGACCAATGTGCCAGCCGTATTCATGGACCTCATGAATCGCATTTTTATGCCCTACTTGGATCAGTTCGTGATCGTGTTCCTAGATGATATCCTGGTCTACAGCAAGAGCGAAGCAGAGCATGAGCAGCATCTCAAAATCATCCTTCAGACGCTTAGAGAGCATCAATTGTATGCCAAGTTCAGTAAATGCGAGTTCTGGCTCGATCGCATTTCGTACTTGGGTCACATCATTACTCGAGGAGGAGTGGAAGTGGATCCCCAAAAAATTGTGGCTATCGAGTCATGGCCAGTACCCAGCTCAGTGGCAGAGGTTTGCAGCTTCCTTGGATTGGCCGGCTACTACCGGCGATTCGTTTCAGATTTTGCAAGGATTTCAGTGCCGATGACCCAGTTGACCCGCAAGGATGTGCAGTTTGCTTGGACAGCAGAGTGTCAGGAGTCATTTGAGAAGTTGAAGCGAGGGTTGATAATGGCTTCCATTCTCACACTTCCAGATGGGACCGGAGGATTCACAGTTTATTGCGACACTTCAGGCAGAGGATTGGGGTGTGTATTGATGCAGCATGGGAAGGTAATATCTTATGCATCACGTCAACTTCGTGATCATGAGAAGAATTACCCGACCCATGACTTGGAGCTGGCAGCAGTAGTGTTTGCACTTAAGTTATGGAGGCACTACTTGTATGGAGATAGAGTGGAGATATTTACAGATCACAAGAGCCTGAAGTATGTTTTTACCCAGAAGGACCTTAATATGCGACAGAGAAGATGGCTCGAGCTATTGGTAGACTACGATGTAGATTTGTAATATCACCCAGGGAAGGCCAACGTTGCAGCAGATGTGTTGAGCCGGAGAGCCGGAGTTTACCTCCTAACGGTACAACCAGAGTTATTGGCAGATTTTTAGAAGATGGGGATTGAGGTGGTTCTTTCTACCAGTGTGGCATTGATGGCCAGTCTACAGGTTCAGTCCAGCATAGTTGAGAGAATCCGGATGGCACAGTCTACAGATTCTAAGATTCAGCGGCTCAGAGCAGAGTGTGAGGTAGGAATAAGACTAGAGTTGTGCATTCATGAAGATGGTACTCTTCGATACGACACTCGTCTTTTTGTACCTAGTGGAGATATCAGACAGGAAGTTATGGCAGAAGCTCACAGTTCGCAGTATTCTATTCATCCTGGTGGTACGAAGATGTACCGTGATATTCATCAGCATTTCTGGTAGAATGGCATGAAGAGGGAGATAGCCCGGTATGTCTCTCGGTGTTTGGTTTGCCAGCAGGTTAAAGCTGAACATCAGAGGCCCGCTGGACTTCTTCAGCCCTTGCCGATTCCAAAATAGAAGTGGAAGCTTGTGACCATGGATTTTGTGACTGGATTGCCTAGATCCCCGGCTGGTCGAGATGCTATTTGGGTTATAGTTGACTGGCTCACGAAGGTGGCTCATTTTCTCCCATTCAGAGTTGGGTAGTCAACGGCTCAGTTGGCAGAGATGTACCTCAGGCAGATTGTCAGGCTTCACGATGTGCCCGTCAGTATCACCTCGGACCGAGATTCAAGGTTACCGTCACACTTTTGGCGCATCCTGCAAGAGAGTTTGGGAACTCACCTTCAGTTTAGCTCAGCATATCATCCGCAGACAGATGGCTAGTCAGAGCGCACCATCCAGACTCTTGAAGATATGTTGCGGTCATGTACACTTGACTTCGGTGGGTCATGGGAAGATCACCTTCACCTGGTGGAGTTCTCGTACAACAATAGTTTCCAGGCCAGTATTCTGATGGCTTCGTTCAAAGCTCTGTATGGTAGGAAGTGTAGGTCCCCGCTAGCATGGGACAATGTCGGAGAGAGGCAGATGCTCGGTCCAGAAATGATTGCCCAGACAGTTGAAGTAGTCAGAAGAGTCAGGGATCATCTTCGAGTTGCCCAAGACCTCCAGTGACATTGGGTCGATGCCTATCGGCGTCCCTTAGAGTTTACTATCGGCGACCATGTATTCCTTAGGATCTCGCCTAACCGCGGCGTCATTCGCTTTGGCGTATAGGAAAAGCTTAGTCCTAGGTATATAGGGCCGTTCGATATCCTGGAGCGAGTAGGAGATGTATCCTATCGTCTCGCTCTTCCGTCGTCGCTAAGTGAGGTGCATGATGTATTCCATGTGTCCCAATTATGACGGTACGTCCCAGACCCGAGCCACATCCTGGACCATTCGGAATTGGTTGTTGGTACCAACCTTTCGTATGAGGAGAAGCCCGTGTCTATTTTGGACCGGAGGGAGAAGATACTCAAGAACAAGACTATTAGCTTAGTCCGTGTTGCTTGGGGTCATCACTCTCTAGGTGAGTCAATGTGGGAGCGTGAGGATGATATCCGATCGCGATATCCCTATCTGTTTGACTCGTAAGGTATAATGTCTTCCTTATGCCTTATGCTTTTCGTTTCTTGATTGCATGTATGATTGTACGATGGAGTTGCTTAGTGTAGTTGTGGGTGCTTAGTGTAGCTTGTCGTGGCAATCTTTAGCTCCTTGATTAAATTCCGAGGATAGAATTCTTTTAAGGTGGGTAGAGTTGTCACCCCCGTTTCCCGTATTTCGTATTAATACTCGTAATCAGATTTTGGCATGTATTTTTATTTTCTCGATTTGTGGAATTTTAGGTTTTCTCGTATTTTGGGTTTCGGCCTGGCTCGGTTTTAATTGGTTTGGTTTGAATTGGTTTTAAACCCCATGGAACACCTTAACCTATACTCCACCTTCATTCCACTACAACCCACCCTCATTAATATCTCCACCAACCTTCTCTCTCCTCATTACTCTTCCATTAATTTTCCATCATCTTCTTCCTTCTTCCACACAACACTCCACCCATAGGCAAGTGCACCTTGCCACCAAATAAGCACCACATTTTATTTGTCCATTAGCTAGATTAGGCTATGGAGAACAACATTAGAACTTGGCATTTTGTGATTTGGAGTCTCCATTGTTCTAGATCTAAGTTTAATTATTTTCGGATTTCCTTGATTTTGATCTATTGAACTTTGAGTTTTGTTTGTTTTGAGGCTTACATGTGGAAGAGAATTCAATTTTACACAAGATAGAACCTTAAAAATCCAGATTTCGTTTTGATTTGGCCAAGATATGAAGAATTGAATTTTTGTGTTCTTGAGAGTTTTCTCTCGGTTTGGAGAAGAAGACCCCCCCTTCGGCCTGCGCTTTTTAGCGCAGGGCTGACTTGCGCCCAGCCCCCTGGGCTGAACCGCGCAGCCTTTCTCGGCCTGTGCTCTTTAGCGCTGGCTGACCAGCGCATCTTGCCCCTTGGCGAACTGCGCACCACTCTCCATGCGCCATCGGCCCATGCGCCATCGGCCCCTGCGCCATCCATCCCCGGCGCACTTGGCCCCTGCGCCATCTGCCCCCGGCGCACTTGACCCCTGCGCCATCTAGCCCCTGCGCCATCTGCCCCCGGCGCACTTGACCCCTGCGCCATCTAGCCCCTGCGCCATCTGCCCCCAGCGTACTTGACCCCAGCACCATCCACCCTCTGCGCAACCCACTTGCCCATGATGGTTTGGTTTATTTCTTGGACTTGGCTTTTCTTTTGTGGATTGGGTTTTGAGATCTTGTTTCTCACAGCACGACCATCTCGATCCAACACGACCTGGCACAGTTTTCGATGATTTTGCTTATGGCTAATACGGTTTTCTTGATTCTGTGACGTATGATTTTAGTACCTCTGATCTTCTTAATAGTGACCCGGTGGTGTACACACTTGACTTGTAACCTGTGATTCATGATTAATCTCGGTAACCAGATAACTTGATAGTGGCCCATGGAGGCGCACTCTTGACTCGTAACTTGACTTGACTTGATGCCGTTGCGATGGCTAACTTGACTCTTGTCACTAACTCTGACACCGTGGGTGTTCCTGCTTGCTTGCTTGTGCAATCCACTTGTCTTGTCTTGTATCATGTCTTGAACGTGACTCCCTCGTTCCCACGGTCAGGGATTCGTACTAAATATGGATTAGGCTAATGACTAGATCAAACTATAGTTCATGGAGGATTTCCAGTCACAGGCAATCTCGTTATCTGGGCGCTTTAATTGGACTTGTAGCTTGCCGACGAGTAGAGCACATTTCCAGCACACTGTCATGTGTTGCACCCTCTAAGTCACCTAAGGGTATATCGTCTCCTGGGCGATGTACCCAACCATACTCTCAACCCGCGGAAGGATAACTGGATAGTCTGCAGGGCTTGGGACTGGGAAGTTCTCATTGCATCTTGTTAGTAATTAGGCTTGTGATAATCCTAGTTAGTTAAAGTAGTAAGTCGTAGTAATTGCTTGGCCGTTGTCAATGGATGGTGTCTAGCTCTGTCTAAGTCTCGTCTAAGTCCCTATACCTGGTACTCCTGTACATGATTGTTTAACTTATCTTTAACAATGAATGGACAGAGACGAGTGCTATTCAGGCGAAGGATTACAACCCCGGTCCTTGTTTGGTTTACGGGTTGTAATCTGGCTCCCAGAATGGTTCAATGTCCCTAGTCGCTTATTGTCCTGCTGTACTTTTATTACCTGTATTTTTCTTCCATTTTCTTATGTTCTGATATGCTGGTTTTGTTCTTATTTCATGGCCTCCCTTGTGGCACTTGCTCTTTCTAGGGTTTGACCCAGCTGGTTTTGTGTAGCCAGATTTTGGAGCAGCACCCGAGGATCTACCGAACCTCCAGCCCGATGGTGGCGACTAGAAGGAATCCGGGCTACGAGTGGGTTTCTTATTTTGTTTCATTCACTCTATTGTAAAATTATTCTTTTGAGGCGTTTAGCCGACGAGCACCTGTTAGCTCGATGCACATTTACTTACTGTCTGCCTACGGGCTGTAAACATGATTAACAAATCCTAGGGTTGATTATGTATGACTTAACTCTTGCTAGTCCTCGCATTTTGTATGACTAGCTTCATGATCAGCTGAATATGTAATATTTGGGACGCCTTTTATTGTATATTTGGTGGTCTAACATCTTGTAATTATATTACTTGCTTGAGATTGAGACAATAGGCTTGACCTTAAGAGACCGTTGGCATGTAGTAAACCCTCATATCTAGACAGCCGTGACCGTATAGTGAGGTGGTTTCCATTTCAATATATGTAGCTGGCTATGTTCGCCCCCGCTCTCCAGTATTCTGGTTCTGGGGCGTGACAGTGTCGACGGTAGAACGCTATCCTAGGTCAATTATCTAACAATATATAAGGTACCTGTATAGTATATACACTCCGAATAGAGGTGACATAGCAATACAGTCTTAATCACATCTAAGGCAGAATACGATAAAAAGATAGATAGATATGGAACGAAATGAATCCACAGAGATACATTCAGATAGAAGTCTAAGTGTCTAAGATAACATCTCCATAAACATAAGATAAAACAAACTCCTAGTATATACAATAATATATCAATGAGAAAGATAAGGTAAGAGTCTAAGCAAGCAGTCTAAACCACTGGTGGTAGATCCTCTACTGCAAGTGGGGCCAAGTCACAAGTGTTATCTAAGCTGCACCATAATGGGTAGACACCAGAGCCTCATCATTCTCGGTAAAATTTTTAATAGGTCCAGTCAGGATAGGAGCGAGCACAATACATCTTAACAAATCATAACAGGATAGAAAATATAATCATGCTAGAGAGTAAGATACATGAAACTGAAAGAATAACATGATATAAGAGAGAGAGAGACTGTAAGTAAATATCTACAATATAATAAAGGACTAATCAGTGACTAGTGATTCAGAGTACAAGATAAATATGTGAATAGCTGGAGGGTGATTCATGACTATACTAAAGAGGTGATTCATGACTATACTACTTTGGAATTATTCACATGTTCATTTTTACTCC
This sequence comes from Iris pallida, assembly GCA_029216955.1. Classification (NCBI taxonomy): domain Eukaryota; kingdom Viridiplantae; phylum Streptophyta; class Magnoliopsida; order Asparagales; family Iridaceae; genus Iris; species Iris pallida. The sequence goes on from JANAVB010033616.1 coordinate 14,319,390, forward strand.
CCCATCCCTAATCAATACACAAGGATCCAGTCAAGTTACGTTAAGATTCATGACTATACTACTGGCCCATAAAGGGTGATTTAAGAGTGGTTCATGAAGATTCGTAAAGGCTCTGTGATTCATGAGAGTACAGGAATCACAAGCTGATATATGAAGATTCATGATAATAGAAGCATGAGATACATGATATAAGTGAAACACACGAAACAAGAGTATCTGATGCTCCCGAGGGGGATAACATCTCATAAAGGGATCCATATAGTACTAATATGTGTTACCAACGTGTCAGCATCAAGTAGAGTAATCTATAGCATAAAATATAATCCTAAACAAGATATGAAATGATCAGAGAATGTACTCGCCTGGTATCCTGAATATCTGAAGAGAATATACTGTCCGAGGAGTGGTATCTGCCTCCTATAGAGCAGTACAAGTTACTACATGTCTAAAATAATAAAATAGACTGCTACAATGCATCTACATGATGTTTGGGGTCAATCTAGGCTAAAGTCAACCTTTGGTCAACTCTAGTCAACTCTATCAGTCAAACTAGGTCAACTCTAGTCTAGTTAGGTTAAATAGGGTCAAACAAGGTCAAACAAGGTTAAACTAGGTTAAACTAGTCTAAGTTGGTCTAACCTAGGCTTAACAAGTCCATCTAGATCACTAACCAATTAGCCTAGCAAGCACACACCATTCAAGTCACACAAGTCTACAATACACTAACTCAAGTGTACCCTCTCCACATGCTATAGGCTATTCTACCTAGGCCATGACCCATACATACATGTAGGCCATACACCCATTTCTACCATATATCTATATACACTCCATTCACATAGGCAAATATCACATTAGTATATATATATATATATATATATATATATATATATATATATATATTTTTTTTTTTTTAATATATATATATATATATATATATATATATATATATATATATATATATATATATATATATATATATATATATATATATTTTTTTTTATATAAACACACAAACACATTAGTATATATATATATATATATATATATATATATATATATATATATATATATATATATATATATATATAAATATATATATATATAGAAAGATAGGGGGGTCATGCTTGTGTGTGTGTGTCTAGTGTTTCCTGTGTGTAACAGGAAAACAATAGTGTGTTGTGTAATGTGTGTACATAGGTGAGTGGGTGTGTAGGAATGCGTGTGTGTAATACATACATGTGTGTTTAGATAGGAGACTTGTGTTTGTGTGTTTACATAGAGGACCTGTGTGTGTTTGTGTCATGTGTGTGACTAAAACAATGGTTTAGATAGGGTATCAATATGTAGATTAGTGTGTATACATGAAGGTGAGTGTGTGGGGAACAAAACAATGTGCCTGTGTATGTAAATAGGCTATGTGTCTTAGGAATTAAGTGACAGTGGGTAGGTGTTAGTAGTGCCAATGTGACATGAATTAGATAGGGAAATGTGTGAATAGGTGTGTACATGACAGGTTGTGTGAGTGTATTTACATGGCTGAAATCAGTGTCCTGTATGTTACACATGTAGGTGCATAGGAAGCAGTGGGTTAGTGTTTCCAGGAAGTTTAATGTGTGTGAGGGAAACAAACAAGTAACAGCTTCATAAACTTAGCCTAGCAGCTAGCATATCAAAACCCACCTTCGAAAACCTATTGCTCAACACAAATCACAAACTAACATGATCCCTATTCGTTGCACATGTAGGTGAACTTAACAAATCATTCAGCAACGTTAATCAGTTAAAAATGCAAATTTACCCAGAAAATTCATCTCATGTTTGTGTATCAGTCGGGTATCAGAATATTGGGGGATTCTATAATTTCGAGTTCAATTAACATAGTAGAATGCTAAGTAATGGTTGGTAAACCTAGATACACTTGTGCACGTGTCCTTCAAGTTATTTCGTGTCCAACAAACACGACACAAAAGTGTCCACAACAATTCAAACACATGGGGTGCACCCAGTGGATCACAGCATCGTGCACGAGTGCACACGCGTGTAGGACACGACACTTCGTGTCACGTGCACACGCCCACGTGTTCACCTAGGATAGGTCTACACGCTGGGCAGCCTGACACGTGTCCATGACGTGTCCACTGCGGACACGAGTGCGTGTTTGCGCGTGTCTGTGCGTTTCTCTGCTGTCAGTGCACGACAGTGCAAATTACGTGCGGGTCGAATTGCTCCTAAACTAGTCAATAAGATCTTATGAAATTTTGTAGGCCTCGTGTCAGTCACCCAAGGAGTGTCCACACCAAAATTCGTGTCACGAAGTGTCCTGTGCAAGGAGTTCAAAGACCCGATAGGCAGGGCACTGAACCGGTCTCTAACAGCGTGTCCGACCTCAAAAATCGGACACAAAATGACACGAAATACAATTCAGTCTTCGCAAAAATTATTACATACACCTAGATCTAGAGATCTATGTAATTAGATTTACAAAACACGAAAATAAAATCCTATGAGGCATTTTAACAAACACCTATCTATCCACTATGATACGTGTCCGATACGGACACCAAATGGACACGAATTTAGCCCAAATTTTAGGGACAACTAGGGGACTCCTAGATCTAGCCCTAATACAAAGAAAATAGAATATTAAATCAATTTGTGGAGTTTTACCTATAGGTGCAATATCAAGAAAAAGTTTCAAATGGAAGGTTTCTCCTTGCTATCTAAATGCTCCTAAATTGCACAAAAACTGAGATAAATCTCCAAAAATAGTAAATACACAGTAATTAGATCACAATGCAAAAGCCTAGAGTCAAAAAGGACTTAAAATAAATTTATTAGGATTTTAGGACAATGGGGATTTACCTTTCCTTCAAAAATCTAGGTCAAGCACAAAAGAGGCAAGAACAACTTAAGAGAATACCTATAGGCAAGGGGGAGCCCTAAGTGGCCAGCCATGGGTGGGTTTTTTGGGGTTTGGGCTTAAGTCATGGGCCTATGGCTCAATTACATAAGTTATGAATTGGAAAATCACAAGTCAATGAGTTAAGTCGTAAGTCATGAAACCATTTCACTTAAACTCAATCCTCCTATTTAAAACTAGTTTCTAATGACTAAAATAGGTTAACTTAAGTTAGACTAGGGTCACCATAGCTAGGATTAGCTTCTATGCTAGTAAATAAGTCTCAATAAGTCAAAGTCAAAGATAGATTCTCCAATTCAATAAATTAAATAAAAAAAATTCAAAATTCACCAAATGACCAAAATACCCTCAAGCTAAAATATGGTAGTGACAAATTATCTTCATCTTCTTCCTCCAACCCTAGGCAAGTACATCTTGCCAATCCTTGAGCAAAGTTATTTTGGTTTGTTCTATTTTTTTTCTTGTATGATTCTAAGCATCTTTAGGACTTGGAGTTTTCGGTTTGGATGGATGTATTTTTGTAGATCTAAGTTTATAGCCTTTTCAGTTTTTTTAGGTTTTGATCTACTAAACTTTATTATTTTCAAGTTTTGATTGTTCTATGTTGTAGAGAATTCGATTTTACCCAAAATAGACCTTTGAAAAGTTAGATTTCAACTTATTTTGAGAAAGTTATGGCAAAAATAAGATTTGGACATCTTCTATGTTCATCTGTCCTAATTCTGGCAGAGACGATGAATAGTGCCATAGGATGGATAGTTCTGCATGGATGCATAGTGCCACATAGATGAATAGTGTCGCATGGCTTGCATAGTGTCGCATGACTTGCATAGTGCCGCAGGCTTGTATAGTGCCGCATGGATGAATAGTGCCACAATAATGAATAGTACCGCATGGATGCATAGTACCGCAGAAATAAATAGTACTGCAAGAATGAGTAGTGCCGCATGGCTTGCATAGTACCGCAGGCATGAATAGTGCTCCATGGCTTGCATAGTGCCGTATGGCTTGCATAGTATCGCAGTCTTGTATAGTGCCGCATATATGAATAGTGCCGCAGGAATGAATAGTACCACAAGATGAATAGTACCATAAGCTTGTATAGTACCACATGGCTTGAATAGTGTCGCAGGCCGCATAGTGCTGCAGAATGCCGCATAGTGCCTATTTTGGCTGTTTTTGGCTATTTTATGTCATATTTGGCTGATTTGTGGCCAGAATTTCTTCAAACTCCCAACATAAAAGTTGTAGATCTTTTCCTTGGCTTCAAGAATATGTTACCAACTATTTTATGCAAGTTTCTTTTATTCTTGATATGGTGCTTATGATTGTATTGCATGTTTTCTATCTTGGCCTAAATTGTGATGACCCTACTTAATAGCTTGATATTCCTTTAATAAATGAATTTCTTAACATGATTTGATAATATTGTACAGTTAGAGAATGATTGTACCCCTCTCATACCCTTAACACTAGCACAGATTCAATTGGTATTTTAGGCCAAGTAGTTACCTCGTTTATTCCTTCTCTTATGTTATGATGCACCTTTTATCAAGATCTATCTACAAGCTTTCTTACGTCTATGATTGCTTAACATGATAGTGACCCTGTCACTCCCCGTTCCCGGAATACGTAAATTTTTGATTTTTCTGTATATAGTATCTGGCACATGTATCTTTATTGCATGTATCCTGTATTTGCACTGGGCCATGGCATGGAACAGTATCTCGTTGCGGAATAGTGTGCCACCTCTTGTCCTTGTTTGGTTGTAGGCGTGGTTCCCTATTTCGATGATAGGATTTCTGGACCGTATTGTGGATAGGATTTTATTTAATTAATTTGATTAATTATTTAATTGTTGCATGAAGCATTTAATATGTCATTAGTCATATGGTTAAGTGCATGCTTAAGATTAGGGTTTCTTTGAGTCAACCCAACCCCTATATATATTCTCTTTCCCTCTCTCTCTCCTCATTCACTTTTTATTTCATTTCCTCCAACCAACATTTAGGCAAGTGTACCTTGCACCAAATGGAGAGATCCTTGTATTTTTTATTTCTTGATTTTTTCTTTGATATGATTTGTCTATATTGTTCTTCTCATCATCATCTACAAGTTTAGTTCTTGGAGCTTTTGATTTTAATGGCTAGTTTTGTGTAGATCTAAGTTTCTAAAACTAGGGTTCTATGAATTTCAATGGTTTTGATCTATCAAACTTGGTTGTTTTCGAAAACTAATAATTCTATGTTGTAGAAAATTTGATTCTACCCAATTTTGACCTTTGAAAAGTTAGATTTTGACTTATTTTGATGAAGTTATGGCCAAAATAATATTTAGGCATCTTCAATGTTCATCTGTCCTAGTTGTAGCAGGGACGATAAATAGTGCCGTAGGATGAATAGTGTCGTATGGCTTACATAGTATCGTAGGCTTGTATGGTGCCGCATGGAATGAATAGTACCATAGGATGAATAGTGCAACATGGCTTGCATAGTGCCGCAGGCATGCAAGGATGAATAGTACTGTATGGCTTGTATAGTACCGCAGGCTTACATAGTGCCGCATGGAATGAATAGTGCCGCAGGATGAATAGTACCGTATGGCTTGCATAGTGCTGCAGGCTTGCATAGTACTGCATGGATGCATAGTGCCGGATGGCTTGCATAGTACCAAAGGTTGCATAGTGCCACATAGAATGAGTAGTGCCGTGGGATGAATAGTGCCGCATGGCTTGCATAGTACCACATAGTGCCTATTTTGGCTGTTTTATGTCCTATTTGGCTGATTTATGGCCAAAATTTCTCCCAACTCCCAACATGAAAGTTGTAGATCTTTGTATTGGCTTCAAGGATCTTCATGTCTCACTTTAACCAGAATTTATATGTGACTTTTATGTCACAAGGGGTCCGTATGACTTCCTGACTTAACCGTGTTCCTGATTTGATTACCTGTGTCCGTGTTGGTACCTATTCTAAATGTGTATTGAGATACAATATTAGTATGCACTGCGGTGCTATTTAATGAGTGCACTGAGGTATGACTCTACGTGCTAAGTGATTATTCGTGTTATATGTCAATACATATGTACCTTCCAGCACAGTCATGGTAATTGGTCAGTAATAGCGTCGTGGTATATTGATTATTGTTTGATGCATTACACTAAGCATGGATCTAGATTTGGGACTCCTTGAGCCGATGTAGATTCATACTTAGGGTACACGTACTATGGTACAACATATAGGAGGATGACCATGTGACCACAATATGTAATTCTAATATCAAGATAGGGTTAATCTAAGCAACTTAACTTGGTAGATGCATTGGGTGGGAAGAATCCCGAGATCGTGCCATACTAGCCACCCCAGGTCCAGTCCTGACGTGTCGGGCTGGCCGCCACGGATATGGTTTCATTCGCCTATAGCGGATGATTATATCCGACTCCTACGTGCTATGTGTTATATGTTTCAGTACGATGGCCTTACGGGGGACCGGTACATAATTAAAGTGCTACACATATATGTACATTTATAATGGATTGGCTAGCCCTGCTTGGTTGACACGATCTGAGGATTTCTATATTACATTACTGGTATAACACAGGCAAATCATAGAAAGCCTTAGGATTGATTGGCCGCTTATAAGCCGACTTGTTTGTGATATGTTTTCTTCTGTTAGCAACTGAGGAACATGGACTATCGTGGTGCGTGATCCAACCCATGTCCTTGTTTGGTTGTTGGGTTGGGCTATTGTGCTGCGATAGGTTATGGACAGAAGTCACGATCAGAAGCCCTTCACCTGCCCATGGTTATAGGATATATCTTATCTCGACATGATATTGGCACCATTTGTCCTTGTTTGGTTGTAAGGGTGTCGTATTGTCTCGATGATATGGTATAAGCCTATAACTCATGAATCAGGTCTTATTTTACTCATTGGATTTTATCTTACTCTTTTGTGCTCCCTTGTGGTACTTGATATTCGGGGCCTGACTCCGTTGGTTTTGTTTGGCCAGATCTCGTAGCAGTGCCAGAGGATCCAGCCTTCTACCCGAATAATGGTGCACACCAGGAGTATAGGCACCAGGGACCATGAGTGGGTTTCTTCTTCACCGCTCTGATATCTTCTATTTTGTACTTGGCGTTTAGCCACCGGTACCTGTTTAGCCGGCAGTTCTGGACATTCAGTTCCTTACATAATTGTAATTAAATCAGACTGCAGCTGACTACGGTTATGTACTATTGACTCTCGGTACTACCTTATTATTTTGTATAGCTAGGCTCATGAATCATTTTGATGAAGCGTCGGGGACGCCTTACTGCTTTGTCCTATATTATCATTATTTACTGCTTCTTGTTTTGATTGATTGAGACATAGATACTCTGTGAGACCATAGGAGACTTGATTGTAGCATGTACCCCCTAGTCTCTTGACAGCCACAATCGCTTTATGACGGTTATATACCTCATATGGAGTAGCTGGCCTAGTCCGTCTCAGTATTCCGATACAGGGGAGTGACAAGCTTTTATTGGTAGCCCATGCAGGTCTGTTTTTCAGACTAGTGGGATGTTGCGATTATAGGAGTCTCAATCAAAACATGTTCCCCTTGATCTCCTGATTCATTTTCTCTTTCTTCCACCTTGATTGCTAACTTGATTGTCATCCTCGATTCCTTTTCGTCCTGTCTTTTGATACCTTGTATCCTTTTCTTTAGGGGCACATCATTTTCGGCTATTGGAGGAACCGACATGGAAGAGAATCCAGTAGAGCAGGGACCAGTTGGAGATCAGCAAGGGGTAGCCCCTCTACCTGGACAGATTCACATCGAGAACGTTATCGAGCATGAGCCAGTTGAGCTACAGAGGCCAGAAGTTCCCGTACCTCCAGTGATGCCGGTAGTACCAGTAGCACTAGACGTACTGGCACTGTTACAGATTATCAAAGGTTTATTGGAAACCCAACAACACCAGATGGAAGCCCAACAACAAAAATAGACCCAGCAGCAAGAACATAATGTATTACTGAATCAGGGGTTACAGCTAGCTCTTGAGAGAAGTGTCAGAAATGACTCGAGAGCGTCGGGAAGGTTTTATCGACTTAACCCGAGATACTTTCACGGCACGGAGGATGCCATCACGGAGAATGCTTGACTTCAGGATATTGAGGCCATATTGACCGCATCAAAGGTTCCAGCAGAAGAGAAGCTTGACCAAGTCAGACTGTTACTTCAGGATCTCGCCCGCGACTGGTGGGCATCAGAAGAGTTTGGAATAAGGCGTCCTGTTCCTTGGGATAGCTTCAGTACCAGATTCAAGGCCAAGTACTTTGGCGTGGTAGCTCGGTATGAGCTTCAGCAGAGATTTATCAGCCTCAAGCAGGCTGGCAGGACGGTGGATGGTTATGCAGCGGAGTTCTGTAGATTGAGTAGGTTTGCTCAAACGATGGTAGCGACAGAGCCAGAGAGAGCAATGAGGTTCCAGAAGGGACTTCACTTAGAGATTATGCAACTGGTCGAGGGATACGACTACCAGACATTCGATGCAGTATTGATGGCGGCTCGAAGGCACGAGCTTACTATTCATAGGTTATCAGCAAGGATTGGAGGCCAGAAGAGGTCTCATACGCAGAGTACGGGAGAAGGATGAGCAGTACCTCGGACGTCAGCACCAGCGCCTGGCATCCGTATTTGTGATGCAGTACCGGTCACGACAGTTGTGATGGCACCAGTTCGACAGCAGCAACCGAGGCACCAGGAACGTCAGGAGGCACCAGTGGGTTACACTTATTATGGTAAAAGAGGGCACACTCGGGAAGTATGTCGGTCAGCGAATGGGCAGTTCTTGAGGTGTGGAGGTTCAGACCATCGTATAGCTACGTGCCCATAGATATAGAGGCCAGGAGGGCCAGCTCAACAGTTTCCGGCGTTGCCAGCTCCAGAGGTAGCACCGTATCAAGGGCCAACACTAGCAGTGAGACCACTAGCCCAGTACCCATTACTGACACAAGCTTAGATGTACCGACAAGCGTAACATCAGGTAGGACCGCATCAGGTTGGATAGCAGAGGCCACAACAGCAGGGCCAGGGAAGACAGCAACAGAAAGTCCAGCAGGGGCAGAGGCAAATAGAATTTAGAGTATTAGAGCAGAGGTTTACCGAAGTCGGTCAGATTGTGGGTAAGTTTTGAGTAATATTCGTTATAATTCCTTAAGTTCTATATTCGAAGAGTGAAGGCGACTTTCTCGTCTCACTCATCTTCTCTCGTATCATGTGATACATGATACTCATCATGTGTCTTGATTACGAGAGTACGTCCTGGGCAGTGTCTCGTTCATGATTAAGTCATTGGTACCGACTTATTTCAAGCGTTGACCCTTGTCCACTTTGGGAGTCGGTGTAGGACCTCAAGGACGAATTCTGACCTAACTGACTTGGGAGGCATATTTTATTCGTATGTGTCCGATCACTTTCCTTCTAGGGTATGATTATTGTTTGTGCTTTTATTTGATTGTTCTTTCTTTTGTAATCTGTTCATATGCCATGTGTTGTTTGATGATTGTGCTTGCTATGTGTCCTGAGTGTATTTCATGATCTGAGAGCGCGCCCGACTAGCCTTATCGAAATTCCGAGGACGAAATTTTTCTAAGGAGGGTAGAGATGTCACTTCCCGTTCCCAGAATACGTAAATTTTTGATTTTTCTATATATAGTATCTGGCACCTGTATCTTTATTACATGTTTCCTGTATTTGTACCGGGCCATGGCATGGAACAGTATCTCGTCGCGGAATAGTGTGCCACCCCTTGTCCTTGTTAGGTTGTAGGCGTGGTTCACTATTTCGATGATAGGATTTCTGGACCGTGTTGTGGTTAGGATTTTATTTAATAAATTTGATTAATTGTTTAATTGTTGCATGAAGCATTTAACATGTCATTAGTCATATGGTTAAGAGCATGCTTAAGATTAGGGTTTCTTTGAGTCAACCCGACCCCTATATATATTCTTTTCCCATCTCTCTCTCCTCATTCACTTTTCATTTCATTTCCTCCAACCAACATTTAGGCAAGTACACCTTGCACCAAATGGAGAGATCCTTGCATTTTTCATTTTTTGATTTTTTTTTATATGATTTGTCTATATTGTTCTTCTCATCATCCTCCACAAGTTTAGTTCTTGGAGCTTTTGATTTTAATGGCTAGTTTTGTGTAGATCTAAGTTTCTAAAACTAAGGATCTATGGGTTTCCATGGTTTTGATCTATCAAACATGGTTGTTTTCAAAAACTAATGATCCTATGTTGTAGGAAATTTGATTCTACCCAATTTTAACCTTTGAAAAGTTAGATTTTGACTTGTTTTGAGGAAGTTATGGCCAAAACAATATTTAGATATCTTCTATGTTCATCTGTCCTGGTTCTGACAGGGACGATGAATAGTGCCACAGGATGAATAGTGCCGTATTGCTTGCATAGTGCCACATAGAATAAATAGTGTCGCAGGATGAATAGTGCCGCATAGCTTGCATAGTGCCGCAGGCTTATATAGTGCCGCATGGATGCATAGTGCCGTATGGCTTGCATAGTACCGCAGGCTTGTATAGTACTGCATCGAATGAATAGTGCCGCAGGATGAATAGTGCCGTATGGCTTACATGTGCCGTATAGTGCCTATTTTGGCTGTTTTTGGCTGTTTTATGTCCTATTTGGCTGATTTGTGGCCCGAATTTCTCCCAACTCCCAACATGAAAGTTATAGATCTTTGTATTGGCTTCAAGGATCTTCATGTCTTACTTTAACCATAATTCATATGTGACTTTTATGTTACGAGGGGTCCGTATGACTTTCTGACTTGACCGTGTTCCTGATTTGATTACCTGTGTACGTGCTGGTACCTATTCTAAGTGTGTATTGAGATACAATATTAGTATGCACTACGGTGCTATTTAATGAGTGCACTGAGGTGTGACTCTACGTGCTAAGTGATCATTCGTGTTATATGTCAATACATGTGTACCTTCCAGCACAGTCATGGTAATTGGTCAGTAATAGCGTCATGGTATATTGATTGTTGTTTGATGTATTACACTAAGCATGGATCTAGATTTGGGACTCCTTGAGCTGATGTGGATTCATACTTAGGGTACACGTACTATGGTACGACATATAGGAGGATGACCATGTGACCAAGACATGTAATTCCAATATCAAGATATGGTTAATCTAAGTAACTTAACTTGGTAGATGCATTGGGTGGAAAGAATTCCGAGATCGTGACATACTATCCACCGCAGGTCCAGTCCTGACGTGTTGGGCTGGCCGCCACGGATATGGTTTCATTCGCCTATAGTGGATGACTATATCCGTAAGGTCCAGTCCTGACGTGGCAGTCATGCCATGTCATCACATAAGTAGTCGCTAAGTAGTCGTACTACGTCGCTAATTTTGCGACGTACAGTTTTCGTCGCTCTCCGTCGCTAACTTTGCGACGACCCAGCGACACGGCAGTGACATCGCAAACAACGACATATGGCGACTAATTTGTCATCTGCGACTAGCTTTTTCGCGACCTTCATTTTTCGTCGCTAAAGTCGTAGCTAATTACCTTTAGCGACGTATTTTACTTAATTAGCGACGTATCTGGACGTCGCTAATTTGGCTTATTTTAGTAGTATAAGTGTTATAGTGTTATATATTTCAACACGATGGCCTTACGAGGGACCGGTGCATAATCAAAGTGCTACGCGTATATGTATATTTATAATGTATTGGCTAGCCCTGCTGGGTTGACATGATCTGAGGATTCCTATATTATATTACTGGGATAACCCAAGCAAATCATAGAAAGCCGTAGGATTGATTGGCCGCTTGTAAGCCGACTTGTTTGTTATATGTTTTCTTCTGTTAGCAACTGAGGAACATGGACTATCATGGTGCGTGGTCCAACCCATGTCCTTGTTTGATTGTTGGGTTGGGATATTGTGCTGCGCTAGGCTATGGACCAAAGTCGCGATCAGAAGCCCTTCACCTGTCCATGGTTATATGATATATCTTATTTCGGTATGATATTGGCACCGTTTGTCCTTGTTTGGTTATAAGGGTGTCGTATTGTCTCGATGATATGGTATAAGCCTATAACTCGTGAATCAGGTCTTATTTTACTCATTGGGTTTTATCTCACTCTTTTGTGCTCCCTTGTGGTACTTGCTATTCGGGGCCTGATCCCGCTGGTTTTGTTTGGCCATATCTCGTAGCAGCGCCAGAGGATCCAGCCTTCTACCCGAACAATAGTGCACACCAGGAGTATGGGCGGCAGGACCATTAGTGGGTTTCTTCTTCACCGCTCTGATATCTTCTATTTTGTACTTGGTGTTTAGCCACCGGCACCTGTTTAGCCGGCAGTTCTGGACATTCAGTTCCTTACATAATTGTAATTAAATCAGACTGCAGCTGACTACGGTATTACTATTGACTCTCGGTACTAGGTTATCATTTTGTATAGCTAGGCTCATGAATCATTTTGATAAAGCGTCGGGACGCCTTACTGCTTTGTCTTATATGATCAATATTTACTGCTTTTTGTTTTGATTGATTGAGACATAGATGCTCTGCGAGACCATAGGTGACTTGATTATAGCATGCACCCCCTAGTCTCATGACAGCCACAATCGTCGTATGACGTTTATATACCTCATATGGAGGAGCTGTCCTAGTCCGTCTCAGTATTCTGGTACTGGGGCATGACAGACCCGTTGTGGGGTACTCATGATTTATGTCTTCCTTCTTTTGCTTAACATGATTATGATCCGTTGTGGGGCACTCATGATTTATGTCTTCCTTCTTTTGCTTAACATGATAGTGATCCATTGTGGTGCACTCATAATGTATGTCTTTCTTCTTTGCTTAACACGATAGTGACCCGTTGCGGTGCACTCAAGTCACATGTCACTTCTTTGGTTAACATGATTGTGGCCCAGTCTTGGCGCACCCCTAACAAGTATCCTTAACATGATAGTATCACGACCCGCACCCACTGTAAGGGTACGAGTACGTAGCAGCGCCCAACCTACGCCACAGTGTCGGCGGTAGAACGCTGTCCTCGGTTACTATCTAATCAACAACTCACTGCAATTATATAATGTACTTGTCAAATCTCTACTCCGAATGGAGGACAAGTATGGATATAATGAAATCTCAATCACAGTCTAAGCACGATATGATAACACATAAGGTTATATAACTAAGATCGAATACAACAATAAAACAAACTACTAAAATAATATAATCTCCAACAATCTCAAAACAACATATCTCAACTTATTTACAATTCAAGTTATAAAACATAAAACTAAACCTAATCAACTAACTAGTCTCCCGATCACTCCTAGTGTGTCGGGGCCAAAGGTAGCTAAGCCGTCTCCTGGTCCATAATAAGTAGGACAAGTAGTCCTCAGGGCAATCATCTGTAAAATTTTCAACAGGTCCAGTCAGGACAGGAATGAGTACAACTCATCAAAAAATCCCAAGTAAATGAGAGAGAACTATAAAGCAGTTATAGACAGTTATATTGATGAACATGATAGTTTTATACAGGTAGTGATGTAGAGAAATAGTTAAGGTACAAGGAAAGTAAAGTAACTAAACAAGAAAGAAACATGGCAATAAGACTGTAAAATATAATCTAGCTGAACTAGAGTAACATGATAGTCCTAGAGAGTATAATAAGAGTCAAGTATATCCCAATGTGAGTCCAGACAATGTAATCTAATACCAGGTGATTCCAGCACAAGATGAGTCCGGTATAAGGTGAGTCCAGTCAGTGATCAAGGATTCCAGGGTGAGTCCAGACTATACTCTAACAGTGTGTTTTAAAATATCGGGATCGACATGTAAACGGCTGTAGGTAATACGGCACACCGCACACTCGGCCAAGTGTGGGGTGGCTATCATTCCAGTATAATTCAAAGGGAGTGGTTCCAGTATTTGGAAATGTTCACATGTCTACTCCAATATTTCCCCGCCCAACAAGTACAAGTGAATCCATAATCCGACACGAAATAAGTACAAGTCCATCCAGAACACGAATGATACCAGTAAGTGATTCCAGGGTGATTCCAATAGGTGATTCCAAAAATAGATGCCAGATGTCACGACCCGCACTCGCTTTTTGGATATGAAACGTGTCCAAGTCCAGCCTACGGCGCAGTGTCGGCGGTAGTGCGCTGTCTATGCTCAAGTCAAGGCAAACTAGAATCTCATGGTAAACTATATCTCATCCACAGAATACTCATGTCGCAATCAAGATCAATGAAAGACATGAATTGAAAAATAATGAATATAACTAAATATCAATGTCACGTCTGGTGGACACAAATCCACTACCAATAGATAGAAGAATAGAGAAATACATGAAAATATGCTAACTGAATAAAACTGCTACTCAAACAACCTCAACTGTAAAGCTCCGCGGACTGGTGCTGTCTCAACCTGCTCAACTTCTCCTGACTCAAACTCGGCCAACTGAAGAGATCATCAGGTCCTCAGAAGGACTAGCAAGATACATAAAAATGAGCCTTTCTAACAGTTTATTATGCATGGAGAAAATACAGAATAAACAAGTAAAACTGAACACTGAATAAAGTACGAAACTATACACTATCAACTACATAGATGAACTGCTGAACGAGGACGAGAGAACTCATGTCAAGGTGTCGACGGATGACCAGATCGAATACTCAAACCCTCGTCCCTAGCGTGGACTTGCAGGTTTGAACTACTAACCCTCGCCCCTAGTGTGGTACTCGCAGGTTAGCATCACCCTCGCCCCTAGTATGGACTCGAAGGTGTAAACCATATACTACCAACCCTCGTCCCTAGTATGGACTCGCAGGTTAGCATCACCCTCGCCCCTAGTGTGGACTCGCAGGTGTAAACCATATACTACTAACCCTCGTCCCTAGTATGGACTCGCAGGTTAGCATCACCCTCGTCCCTAGTGTGGACTCGCAGGTGTGGACCAATAACTACTAACCCTCGTCCCTAGTATGGACTCGCAGGTTAGCATAAGACACGGATAACTACTAACCCTCATCCCTAATGTGGACTTCGCAGGTTAGCATCAAGGTTTCAAGACATGGAGGTAAAGCAGTTCAGTTCACGACTTCTCGACCCATGGCATGACTCAATCAAGGCACAAATGAACACGACCAATAAGACACAAAGCTAACTGTGAACACGGTCTATATAGCTATGATACAAATATACAAGCAAGATATGAAAGATACATATCAACAATATGAGAAAAACTGGATAATAAATAAAGACAGTACATGTAAATAAAGCTGTGTAGAAAGGCAAGGTATACTTGCCTGTGGTCCTGAGCTGCGGATACCAACCGAGTGTTGAGTTGGAGTCCAAGTAATCTGTTTGTAACATACATCTACTGTCAACATATATCAAAGTAATACTTGTCTATATGCACTTGTTAATTATCTAGTTTGACTCCTTCTTATAGGGAACTAATCCCTTATGTAGCTGCTATTTGCTAAATGCGTAGGAATTGTATCATATGGTACTGCAACTCTATCTGCTCTTGCTGTCTAGTCCTACAATACACTACACACTTATGAGTTGTTGTGCTCACTCCCATATACACCTCTCACACTCATTCCAACCTGGTACTGTCACAAGGACCTGTACCTAATTTAATACCCAGGGTAGGGATGAAGATTGATACATAACCAAAAGTGTTTTGGATGAATTAATGGTGGATGAGGGGTCTGAAATGATGGGAATTGTATTACCTAAAGTATTCATGGGCTTATATGCATACCAGGCTAATTAACATATGAATTTGCCAAACATATATCTATGATTGTACTAAAACAAATGTGGGCAGGATATGTGGGGATGATTGAGTTATAGATCCAATTCTTCTTGGCTTCCTATCTCATTCCTTCTACTTGTGTTGCACTATACCTTGACCTTCCTACATTGTTTTAGTATCAGTATACCTCTACTGTAGCCATTGAGTGAGGATTGGTACTGCAAGTAACTGGTGTTAGGTATATGCATGGGCTGAAACAGTGAGTATAGACAGGGTATTATCTAGTGTGTAATTACACCTTCAAGGGATGCAGGACAAGGTGTCACTGTACAGGGAATTTAGGATTACTCTCTACAAGTTTTGGTTGGGCTAGCTCTGTGTATACCCATCCTTGTTCATCAAGTGTTGTGTCCTGGTTTGGTTCCCAAGAAGGGAATACATTCTGTACTCTTAGTAATTGTCTGAAAATACAAGACATAACTATGAAACTGAATGAATGAAGGCACTGTATGAATGGCAGGCAGTAGTGTGGAGTATGCAACATGTACAATTTTTCCAGGATATGGTCTCATACATGGCAGGCAATATTCTAACCCAATGCAGTAGGGTCCTATACTGTGATCATGCCATTTATCTAGGCTCCCTGTAGTTGCCATCAACTGAATAAAGCCTAGTCCAGAGGCCATCTATCTAACTGTCATGAAGTAATGGTGTAAGCCAAGTAGGGAAACTGATCAGTTGGGATATGTCAAATTTGATTAAACCTGAGATAAATGGGACTGAGCTAATATTTAGGGACTGAGCTAAGAACATGTTTCCCCCTTCCCACTCTTGACTGATACCCATAGATACCTATGTAGGACTGAATCCAGGAATCATATGGACAACATATGGAGGTACAAGGGAGTCATCATAACTGGACTGATCCAGTCATATGAAGTTTGACTGAATGTTAATATTTGGACAGCTCCTATAGCTAAGTAGGATCATTTGCAGAACAAGACTGGGACTGAGTAACCCATACTCGAGCCCCTTATTACTGGTACATGCGTACAAGAAAGAATGGGACTGCTACCTACATTAATGACTGAACCATCATCCTCATATGGATAGAACCATTGGATTGACTGCATTAAAACAGATGGACAGAGCAATCAAGGTCAGATCATTCATTTCGAATGAGCAGAACAAGAAGATCTGAACATTCATTTCGAAGGGGCAGTACCTGAATAGACAGATGCATCTATGTAGATTGATACCTAGTAATTGGAGAACTGAATCATTTTGGTATCAGTAATGGGGACAGAGCATTAAGAGTTGTGGACTGAATTGTTACGATACATTAACCTAGCTATGGTTAAATCTGAACATTAGTTCAAGGATGACTAAAAACACAAGAATTTAGGTCAGTACATAGCAGGGCACTAACTGATACATGTAGTCCCAAACCCGAGCCATCATTTATATTAAATGATACCAATATGTAAATGGGGACTAATCCTTGATCAAAGAGGGGACTGAAACTAAAAGGGCACGAATGGACTGACATGTAAAACCCAGGTGGACTGAGTTATATTGATGAGGGCTGAATATGTGGATATGCAGGGCACTAAACATATGTAGTGAATGAAGGATGCAAGAGGCCAATTATTTAAAGGGGAACTGTATGTCTGATATAATTCCCTGCACAATATAAACCTGGGTTCAATACATGTGGGCCTGTACCCCCTTGTTACATGTTCTGATACTGCAAAATGGATTAGAAGATCAACACCCTATTGAGGTATTGACCTCCCAAGTAAAAGATGCAGTGCTTACTCAAATGAAAGATATGATTGAAAATATAAATAACATCCTACCGATACTTGAGTGCATCAAACATGTTGTTGTTCTACATGTAATAGTGCATCAGTTGGAAATATACCCTCTTCTCCTACCTCGATTACTGTTATAGGAGTTCTGTGTCTGTGGTGTGTGTTGGTACACTTCATATGTCCCCATGATTCTACAACCAAGTCTCAAACACACCCCCTGTTTATCCCAAGGTCACCTAGGTGCTCAGATGGTACACCCACACTAGCCTAGCCATGTACTCCTTATTAACCACAGTCACATCCCATCCCAGCATAGGCACAAGCCTGTGGTCCTCGACTCCTGATACTAGAATTCCAGTTCAAATCTTCCTAGTACATGTAATACTTCCTGAACCATACTATGTATCCCCTAAATTCGACTAGGGTTAATTGTTATCTGGTACATTGCTAGCACCCATGTGGCACTGTCCACGTGGCTGCAAAGACTACAAGGCTTCAGGACTTGGTCACATAGGCATTACCACAAATACCTATAGTGCTATAGAAATCATGTCGAGGTTTATCTAATATTCAAGAAATCAGGGTTCGATTACGTAGCCAAGGATTACCTGTGAGGAACTGGAATGCTCCTATTTCTATCACCCTCGGCAAGGCTGCTGCTTCCTTGCCTCCTCCCTGGTTGAGGGAATTAGCCGCTAGGGTTTTGAGGATGGAGGGCTTGATCGATGATTTATATATGCAGCAATAGGGAAGAATAGATAAGGAGAATCCCGATTTGAATTTGTTGACTTGATCCAGTCTAATACTCTGCATTCGAGCAGAGGAAAGAATTGGCCGGGTTTGAATTTAAAAGGGAGTTTAGCACTTAGCCCCCCTCTTTAAACTCAATTTGCAGAAAGCCCCTCCTCTCTATCATTCTATTCTTTATTTACTAAAAGTAATTAGTATATATATATATATATATATGCATACACATTGGTTATTAAATATTTCTACATATTAACTACAATTCAGCCATATTAATAACATACAATAAAATTAAAAAAATTGGGCCAAAGGCTCACACCAGACATGAAATAATGAGTGTCGCATAAAATGGATCCAACAATATCAATCGCGTTTATAGTAGAGAATCAAATAGAACTAACTACAACTGAAGTACAGTAATCGATAAGTAAATGGAAGAACTATCAGAGAATGTACTCGCCTGGTATCCTGAATATCTGAAGAGAATCTACAGTCAGAGGAGTGGTGTATGTCTCCTATAGAACAGTACAAGTCACTACAAGTCTAAAATAGTAAAATGGACTACTACAATGCATCTACATGATGTTTGGGGTCAATCTAGGCTAAAGTCAACCCTTGGTCAACTCTAGTCAACTACACTAGTCAAACTAGGTCAACTAGGTCAAGCCTAACCCAACAAGTCTCACTAAGCCTAACCAGTCTATTCTAGCAAGAACACATCAAGACTAGGCTATACAAGCCAACAACACACATTCACTGGCATTCATGCCATAAATATAGGCTGTATCACATAGGGATACACCCCATAGGCTATACTACACCTATAGTCTATTCCACACATTTCACACATATTGTATTTTATACTAAGTTAATATAATTATCATACACATATACATATAGGCCACATTATTATACAGATAAAAATATATATATATACATTGAGTGATATAGAGAGAGGTACATGTGTATGTGTATGGGGGTATATGTGGGTGACACATGTGTGTGTGTGTGTGAAGGGCAGTTAAGAGATAGGGTTCTCAGATTTTAGCTTGTGTGTGCGCCAATGCCATAGGCTAGTGTATATATCAATGTATGTGTTTAGATAGGTGAGTGAGTGATAAACACAGTGTGTGATGTATTTGTGTGTACTGCCAATAGGAAAACAGTGTGTTACATGTGATACTCTATTGTGTTCAAAGTGACAGTAGCTAGGAGAGTGATATAGTGTAATAGAAAAACAGGGAATAGGTACTCAGATTTTAGGCAAGGGTAGGTTAGTGTGATAGGAATTCATATACGTAGTGACAGTTTAATGTAGAATATGTGCTCAATAAGTCTGTGTTGTGTAAATTAGTACAATGATTCTCAGAAAATCACATTCTCAGGGGTTCAAAATGAATGGCAGTAGCTAAGTGTGTCAATGTGAAATAGGATAGTATTTTCAGAAATTTGGCAACATGACAGTGTGCCTACATAGTGTTCTCAGATTTTGGACATTGGTAAGTTAATTAAAACTGGAATCAAAAGCAAATGTGTCAATATGACAGTGAATCAAATAGAGAGTATGTCAATCAATTTTGTGTAAAATTGATTAGCTAACAGAGAATTGAATCAGTTAGAGAATATCAGTGTACATAGGTCTCAGGTTCTAATTCTCAGGAAAAAGAGAACCAAATGACAGTTCTCAATAACAGTTGACAAATGCCAAAACCAAAATGAAAACCTCATTCCTAACATCAATCACAACCAAACATTTAAAAAAATCTAGTACATGTGATGAATTTAACATGGTGATTAAATCAGAGAAAAGATTTAAAAATACATTTAATTTCAGAACTTACATATCAGTGAAACATATATCAGTTAACTGTTACAGCTAACTCAATGCCAAAACCAAATTGAATCTTTGAATCCCTAGCTAATCTTTGAACCCAACATTTCAGTAACTAATACATATGTATAAGAATTAATATGACAACTTTAATCATGGAAAATAGGTTAAAAAATCATTTAAATATCAGGAATTCAAAATAGTGTACATGTATCAGTCACATAGGGGAAATTCAAATTCAAAGCAAAACACATGCAATAAACCATAGAAACGTGTCAAAGAAGTGTCGTGTAGGTGTCATCGAGCCATACGAGTCTCGTGGTGTCCCCACGATAGGACACAGCGTGTCCAACCCGTTCGAACACACACAGACACACGCACAGGCACACGGCATCATGCACGCATGCACGTGTGTCCAGTGCATGACATAGGCCACGTGGTGACACGTGGCCGTGCACACGTATAGCCTACGTGTAGGGCTACATGGTCGACATCCTGTCCTATGTCCACAATACGTGTCCAGCCGTGTCCAGTCGCGTGTCAGTAACACAAATTCGTGCAGGTCAGCACAGTGCGTGCGACCAGTACGACCAGTACGGGATGGAGAACTCCTCGCACACTATACCACTTGGGCTTCGATTTTGGGAGACCCTTGTCAGCCGATGCCCCGTCATCCTCGCCAAAAATGGCGTGTCCTCGTGTCCTATACATTAAGAAATTGAGCCCGAGTAGTAGGACAGTGCCCTAATGCTGCTGCGGGCGTGTTCGTGGCCGCGTGTGGACACGACACGGCCCTAAATTCTCGAATCATGGACACAAATCAATAAGCCGACCCTAGATCTAGGAATTCAATCAAAAACAATTGCAAAAATAGCAAAAGAAATCGGTTTGGGCATTTCATCAAACACCTTAAAGAACACAATGATACGTGTCCGATACGGACATGAAACTTAATGCAAATGACACCAAACTTCTACTGTAGCTAGGGGACACCTAGATCTAGGCTACCATACAATAAAAATAGGACTTAAATGGAATTAGAGGGGTTTACCTATATGTTGCAAAGATCAAGAAAAAGCCCCAAATTAAATGGTTCCCATTGCTATCCAAATCTTCCCACTTGCTCTAAAACTGAAATTGCTCTTCAAAATCAGCAAGTAGAGGTTGATTAGAATCATATACAAAATATTTGGGTCAAAAAAGATTAAAAATGGATTTTCTATGAATTTAGGAAACTGGAGATTTACCTTTCTTTCTAAAACTTGGTTGAGTACACAAAAGAGGCAAGAACAAGGAGTGTGGGCATTAAATAGGAGTGGGAATCCTATTATGGCTGGTCATTTAGGGTTTGGTTAGGGTTAGGGCTTCAAGTTATGGGCCTATGGGCTTAAGTCATAAGTCATGGAATTAAATCACAAGTCATTGAATTAAAATCATAAATCATGAAATCATTGCACCTATTCTATTTCTCCTATTTGAAAACTAGATCCTAATGGCTAGAATGAGGTTAACGTAAGTTAGACTAGGGTTACCATAGCTAGGGTTGGCTTCCAGGCTAGTCTACAAAGTCTCAATAAGTCAAAGTCAAAGATAGCAATCACCAATTCAATAAATTAAAATAAATTCAAATTTCACTAAATGACCAAAATACCCTCAAGCTAAAATGACAAATAAATTATCCTAATGACATGGTTAGGCTCTAGGTCAGACAGTCTCTAGGGTTTCACTAGCAGGACATCAAAATCACAAGTCATGACTTAAAACAGTTTTAAATTAATTAAAACTCACCAAAAATCATAATATGAAATAAATATCAATAAATAATAATTATAATTTCAAATGTTCAAAATTACCCTTATTTGGAAAACTGGGTGTTATAATTCTACCCCCCTTAGAAAAATTTTGTCCTCGAAATTAAGATGATCGCATCCCTTCTAGGTCAAACCCCCAACAATCAAGGTCAAGACATAATCATACAATATAATCTTACTGGTCGTGATTCCACAGTCTCGAACAGGGTAGAAACACTATCTAGCAAATCACAAACAATATCCTGGCAGGTACTAATGGAAATCACACATGAAAGTGGGGAGGAAGAACAAGAAGGACAAACCTACTAACCCATCACCTGTAGCGTCGGTCTCCTCGACCGCCATCGCAAAAGCTCCACACCTTTGGTGCTCGAAAGGAGGTGCAGCGGGACAATCTATTATCTTGTGAGCACGAGACCCACAGAATAGACAAGCCTTTAGTCTCCTCTTACAAGACTCCCAAACATGCCCTGCCTTCCTACAGTAGACACAAGTCGGTACCCTGTGGTCCTGCCCTCTAGGCTGATGTTGTGCCTGCTGAACCATCACTGTTGCCTGCGTCTGCTGAATCTGTATGTGAGGCCTCTTAGCCTGGCCTCCGCTGCTGCTGGTACCATGAGCATCCCGATCCCTCTTTAGTTTCAGCCCCAGGTCCTCCTCTGCCACCATAGCTCCTGCCAAGATCTCCGCGAAGGTAGCATTCCGATCACTCTTAGTCAGTGACCGAACCTCTCTGATCAACCCTCGACGGAACTTCCTTGCCTTCGTCTTCTCAGTCAAATTATCAATAAATCGGGCCAACCGACAAAACTCTCCGGCGTACTCAGCAACTGTCTGGTTACCCTGAACCAGTCTCTCAAACTGTACCTTAATACCTCCTAATGCCACATCTGGAAAGAACTATTCCTTGAACAGCTCCTTGAACTACACCCAAGTCTGACCCTCAACTCCCACTCTGGGATCTGTTTGGTACCTGGTATGAGCTGTCCTGCATCTGACTGCCCGCCGCCTCGATATGAAGTCGGGCTGGTATCTCCGCCAGCCTGAAAATCTCCTCGATATGCTCAATCTAATCATCCGCATAGTGAATGCCCTCGGTGCCCAGGAAATCTCTAGGATGCATCTTCTGAAAGTCCTGGATATCCTTCTCCTTCCGGTAAGGCTGCTGCTGCAGGCCCTGAGTAGCCACTATCTCCACAGTCGTACGGACCAGCTGGTGGGCCTCGTCGTTCCCCTAACGGAAGTCGACAGTCTGACGTTGCTGCTACTGTTGGTGAGACGTCAGAATCCTCTCCACAAAGAAAAATAGGAGGGCAGCAACAACCAATCCTGCTGGTGGCTGCGGGTGCTGCTTTTGAAATACCTCAGGAATGACTGGGGTCGTCCTTAGAACAGGTGGAGGCACACCCCCAAAGGCTACAGTCGTTCCTGTCTGATCAGGAACAGAAGGTGCTACAGTCCCAGCATGCTGCTGCACTAGACGAGAGGTGGCAGACCCCTCTCCAGCGGCTGCTGTACCAGAGCGATGTGATCGTGTCTCCACCATCCTGAAGACAGATCGAAAAAGAAAGTCAATACTGAGCAGAAATCGATAAAATCGAAGGAGGAGAGTTTATTTTAAAGAAGACAAATTAGTAAGATATGTAGATGGCATGAATTGAAGCAGAATTTTTTTTCTAACTGTGATTGAGTAGCTCTTCGTTAAAGCCTATCTCTCAATCCTATCGCAGGCTCGTAGCAGCACAACTAAATTGCCGTACCACCACGATATCGCACTAATGCGACTCTCGACCTGCATGGGCCACCCCTAAAAACGTGTCACGACCCGCACCCACTGTGAGAGTACGAGTACGTAACAACGCCCAGCCTACGCCGCAGTGTCGACGATAGAACGCTGTCCTAGGTTACTATCTAACCCAAAACTCACGCAATTATATAATGTACTTGTCAAATCTCTACTCCGAACGGAGGACAAGTATGGATATAATGAAATCTCAATCACAGTCTACGCACGATATGATAACACATAAGATTATAACTAAGACCGAATACAACAATAAAACCAACTACTAAAATAATATAATCTCCAACAATCTCAAAACAACATATCTCAACTTATTTACAATTCAAGTTCTAAAACATAAAACTAAACCTAATCAACTAACTAGTCTCCCGATCAATCCTGAGTGTCGGGGCCAAAGGTAGCTAAGTCGTCTCCTGGTCCATAATAAGTAGGACAAGTGTCCTCAGGACAATCATCTGTAAAATTTTTAACAGGTCCAGTCAAGACAGGAACGAGTACATCTCATCAAGAAATCCCAAGTAAATAACAGAGAACTATAAAGCAGTTATAGACAATTATATTGATGAACATGGCAGTTTTATACAGGTAGTGATGTAGAGAAACAGTTAAGGTACAAGAAAAGTAAAGTAACTAAACAAGAAGAGAAACATGGCAATGAAGACTGTAAAATATAATCTAGCTGAACTAGAGTAACATGATATAAGTCGAGACAGTATAATAAGAGTCAAGTGTAATCCCAATGTGAGTCCATACAATGTAATCTAATACCAGGTAATTCCAGTACAAGATGAGTCCGGTATAAGGTGAGTCCAGTCAGTGATCAAGGATTCCAGGGTGAGTCCAGACTATACTCTAACAGTATATTTTAAAATATCGGGATCGACATGTAAACGGCTGTAGGTAATACGGCACACCGCGCACTCGGCCAAGTGTGGGATGGCTATCATTCCAGTATAATTCCAAGGGAGTGGTTCCAGTATTTGGAAATGTTCACATGTCTACTCCAATATTTCCCCGCCCAACAAGTACAAGTGAATCCATTACCCGATACGAAATAAGTACAAGTCCAGCCAGAACACGAATGATACCAGTAAGTGATTCCAGAGTGATTCCAGTAGGTGATTCCAGAAATAGAGACCAGACATGAAATAATGAGTGTCACATAAAATGGATCCAACAATATCAATCGTGTTCGTAGTAGAGAATCAAATAGAACTAACTACAACTGAAGTACAGTAATCGACAAGTAAATGGAAGAACTATCAGAGAATGTACTCTCCTGGTATCCTGAATATTTGAAGAGAATCTACTATCCGAGGAGTGGTGTCTGTCTCCTATAGAACAGTACAAGTCAATACAAGTCTAAAATAGTAAAACAGACTGCTACAATGCATCTACATGATGTTTGGGGTCAATCTAGGCTAAAGTCAACCCTTGGTCAACTCTAGTCAACTACACTAGTCAAACTAGGTCAACTAGGTCAAGCCTAACCCAACAAGTCTCACTAAGCCTAACCAGTCTATTCTAGCAAGCACACATCTTGACTAGGCTATACAAGCCAACAACACACATTCACTGGCATTCATGCCATAAACATAGGCTGTATCACATAGGGATACACCCCGTAGGCTATACTACACCTATAGTCTATTTCACACATTTTACACATATTGTATATTATACTAAGTTAATATAATTATCATACACAAATACATAGGCCACATTATTATATGGATAATATATATATATACATTGAGTGATATAGAGAGAGGTACATGTGTATGTGTATGAGGGTATATGTGGGTGACATATGTGTGTATGTGAAGGACAATTAAGAGATAGGGTTCTCAGATTTTAGCTTGTGTGTGTGTGCCAATGCCATAGGCTAGTGTATATATCAATGTGTGTGTTTAGATAGGTGAGTGAGTGATCAACATGTGTGTGATGCATTTGTGTGTACTGCCAATAGGAAAACAGTGTGTTACATGTGATACTCTATTGTGTTCAAAGTGACAGTAGCTAGGAGAGTGATATAGTGTAATAGAAAAATAGGGAATAGGTACTCAAATTTTAGGCAAGAATAGGTACATGAATTCATGTACATAGTGACAGTTTAGTGTAGAATGTCTGCTCAATAAGTCAGTATTGTGTAAATCAGTGCAATGATTCTCAGGAAATCACATTCTCAGGGGTTCAAAATGAATGGTAGTAGCTAAGCGTGTCAATGTGAAATATGATAGTGTTCTCAGAAATTTAGCAACATGGCAGTGTGCCTACATAGTGTTCTCAGGTTTTGGACAATGGTAATTTAGTGAAAACTGGAATAAAAAACAAATGTGTCAATGTGACAGTAAATCAAATAGAGAATGTGTCAATCAGTTTTGTGTAAAATAGATTTAGCTAACAGAGAATTGAATCAATTAGAGAATATCAGTGTACATAGGTCTCAGGTTCTAATTCTCAGGAAAAAAAGAACCAAATGACAGTTCTCAATAACAGTTGACAAATGCCAAAACCAAAACGAAAACCTCATTCCTAACATCAATCACAACCAAACATTTAAACAAATCTAGTACATGTGATGAATTTAACATGGTGATTAAATCAGAGAAAAGATTTGAAAATACATTTAATTTCAGAACTTACATATTAGTGAAACATATATCAGTTAACTGTTACAGCTAACTCAATGCCAAAACCAAATCGAATCCTTGAATCCCTAGCTAATCTTTGAACCCAACATTTCAGTAACTAATACATATGTATAAGAATTAATATGTCAACTTTAATCATGGAAAATAGGTTAAAAATCATTTAAATTTCAGGAATTCAAAACAGTGTACACGTATCAGTCACATAGGGAAAATTTGAATTTAAAGTAAAACACAAGCAATAAACCATAAAAACGTGTCGAGGAAGTGTCGTGTAGGTATCATAGAGCCACACGAGTCTCATAGTGTCCCCACGACAGGACACATCGTGTCCAACCCATTCGAACACACACAGACACACGCACAGGCATACAGCATCGTGCACGCGTACACGTGTGTCCAGTGCACGACACAGGCCACATGGTGACACGTGGACGTGCACACATGTAGCCCACGTGTAGGGCTACCAGTCGACACCCTGTCCTGTGTCCATAACACGTGTCCAGCCGTGTCCAGTCGTGTGTTAGTAGCACAAATTCGTCGGGTCAGCACAGTGCGTGCGACCAGTACGAGGAGAACTCACACACAACACCACTTGGGCTCAAATTTTGGGAGACCCTTGTCAATCTTTGCCCTATCATCCTCGCCAAAAATGGCATGTCGTCGTGTCCTATATTGCGAGAAATTAAGCCCGAGTAGCAGGACAGTGTCCTAAGGCTGCTGCAGGCATGTTCGTATCCGCGTGTGGACACGACACGACCCAAATTCTCGAATCATGGACACGAATCAATAAACCAACCCTAGATCTTGGAATTCAATCAAAAACCATTATAAAAATAGCAAAAGAAATCGGTTTGGGCATTTCATCACATACCTTAAAGAACACAATGATACGTGTCCGATACGGACACAAAACTTAATGCAAATGACACCAAACTTCTACTGTAGCTAGGGGACACCTAGATCTAGGCTACCATGCAATGAAAACAGGAATTAAATGGAATTAGAGGGGTTTACCTATATGTTGCAAAGATCAAGAAAAAGCTCCAAATCAAACGGTTTCCCGTTGCTATCCAAATCTTTCCACTTACTCTAAAGCTGAAATTGTTCCTCAAAATCAGCAAATAGAGGATGATTAGAATCATATGCAAAAGATTTGGTTCAAAAATGATTAAAAATGGATTTTCTATGAATTTAAAAAAATTGAGATTTACCTTTTTTTTCTAAAACTTGGTTGAGCACACAAAAGAGGCAAGAACAAGGAGAGGGGGCATTAAATAGGAGTGGGAATCCTATTATGGCTAGTCACTTAGGGTTTGGTTAGGGTTAGGGCTTCAAGTTATGGCCTATGGGCTTAAGTCACAAGTCATGGAATTAAATCACAAGTTATTGAATTAAAATCATAAGTCATGAAATCATTGCAGCTATTCTATTCCTCTTATTTGAAAACAAGTTCCTAATGGCTAGAATGAGGTTAACTTAAGTTAGACTAGGGTCACCATAGTTAGGGTTAGCTTCTAGACTAGTCTACAAAGTCTCAATAAGTCAAAGTCAAGGATAGCAATCACCAATTCAATAAATTAAAATAAATTCAAATTTCAATAAATGACCAAAATACCCTCAAGCTAAAATGATAAATAAATCATCCTAATGACATGGTTAGGCTCTAGGTCAGACAGCCTCTAGGGTTTCACTAAAACACATCAAAATTACAAGTCATGACTTAAAACAGTTTAAATTGATTAAAAATTACCAAAAATCATAATGTGAAATAAATATCAATAAATAATAATTATAATTTTAAAAGTTCAAAATTACCCTCATTTGGAAAACTGGGTGTTACAGATAGTGACATGTCGTAGTGCACTCCAGGCTAGTAATATAATAATTAATATGACAAGACATGAACCATGGATGCTATTGCGACGGCTTTATTGGCTTACAAGTAATGAATGATTTGGACACCGTGGGTGTTTCTCTTGAGTGTGTTTGTACAAGTTACATGTTCTGTATTGCATCATGTCTAAGGCATAGATTCCTGATGACCACGGTCAGTGATTCTACTGAATCTGGCTAGGATTAATGATTAGATTGATCAAGTAGTTCATGAAGAGATTTCCAGTTACCTGTTGCCCCTTTGATCCCGGCCTTATATATATATATATATATATATATATATATATATTATATATATATATATATAAATATATATATATTAATATATATTTATATATATATATTTATATAAATATATATATTATATATAAAAGAAAAAAAAAAATATATATCTATATATATTTATATATATATATATATATATATAATATATATATTATAAAAAATATAGATATATATATATATATATATATATATATATATATATACATATATATTATTATATATATATAATATATATATATATATATATATATATATATATCTAATATTATATATAAAAATATATATATATATTATATATATATATATATATATATATAAAATATATATACATATATATATATATATATCTATATATATTATATATATATATATATATATATATATATATATCTATATATATAGATATATACATATATAAATATTATATATCTATATATATATATATATATATATATATATATTAAAAAAATATATATATCTTATATTTTTTATATATATATTTTATATATAATATATATATATATATATATATTAATATATATATATATATATATATAAAATATATATATATTTATATGTATATATATATATATATATATATATTATATTATATATATCTAATATATATATATATATATATATATATCTATATATATATATATAATATAATATATATATTATATATAATATCTATATCTATATATATCTATATATATATATTTATATATATATATATATATAATATATATTATATATATATATATATATAGATATATATATATATATATATATATATATATATATATATATATATATATATATATATATATATATATATAAAATATATATATATATAATATTATTATATAATATATATATATATATATATATTCTATTATATATATATAATATATATATATATATATATATATATCTATATATATATAAAAATATATATATATATATATATATATATATATAATATATATTATATATATATAATATCTATATATATATATTATATATATATTTGGAACACTAGGTTTTTATTGATGATCACGAGTACCAACTCAGGTTACAAAAAGAGTTCCAGCTTATATATATATATATTTTTTTTTCCAGCTTATATATATATATATATATATAAATATATATATATATATATATATTTTATATATATATATTATATTATATATATATATATATATATATATATATATATATATATTCCGATAACAAAAGGTACAAAAATCTTATAGATCAAGATTAGTAACATGAGAACATCTAATCATTGCTTTCTTCAATTGACGGCAAACTTCAGCGATCAACTGATCATACGAGAAAGAGTAAGTTCGTATCTCCATTTGTTACGATTTTTCTACAATACCCAACAAATGGCACAACCACCGATTGTTTCATATGCTTCTGTCTACTTCTCCACCAAGTTTGTAGCCTCTGCATAACATCCGCCCTGTTAACCCGAACGCCAAATTTCGATTAAAAATATTGCCAAACAGTAGCAGTGTAAGTCTCCCGAACTGATATATGCTGAATAGATTCAGCTTATCGGTCTTCACAGCAATGAAAAGCCGAAGCCAATGAATAGCCCAGATTGACTAAGTTATCATCAGTAGGAAGCTTGTTAAAGATGATCCGCCACAGCAGTATAGACCACTTGGTCGGCATATATTTGTTCCAAGCATTGTTAAGGAAAGCTTGCTGAGGAAATTGATCTCGAACAGTGCTCCAAGCCGAAGCAAGAGAGAAGTTACCTGACGGGTTTTGAGTCCACCTAAGCTGACCCAAAGCATCCTCATCAATGAACTCGTCCCCAAGGTGACGCCTCTGATTAGTCGCTTCCAAACATGAGATGCTGCTGAGGTAATCTCAACATCACTAGGATGAGACATAGAGCAATATTTGGCTTTGAAAAAAGTAGCCCATAGAGAGTTTGTTGATCTCAGTTTCCACCATAGTTTGACAGTCATAGCATCCATAACATCCCCCAACCGTCTCACGCCCAGGCCCCCTTCAGTAATAGGCCTAGCCACCCGGTCCCATCGAAGCCAAGTACGCTTAGGTAAGCCATCCTTGGACCCCCAAAGGAAGCTATCCAGCATGCTTTCAATCCGATTAAGAACAGAAATAGGGGGATTGCTAGTGATAAGCAATGAACTGGGATAGAAGTAAGAATCGATTTGATAAGCACAAGTCGTCCACCATACGATAAGATCTTGTTATTCCAGCCTGAGATCCGAGAACGAATTTTGCAAATCAGCTCATCATACATACCAGCATTCCAGCGCCCCGTAGAAATAGGACATCCCAAATATACAATAGAACCATTCTTCAATTGAAAACCAGTCATCTGTTGAATTTTTGCAGCTCTACCAGGTTCCACCTTTCGATAAAATCATAGAAGATTTAGAAGCATTGACTTGTTGTCCAGAATTAACTTCATAGGCATGGATCACCTCCATCAGAAGTCGAATGGAACGCTTATCCGCACAGTAAATATGAGAAGTTATCTGCATAAGCAAGAGAGAAATCCTGGGGCATCCTCTCGGCGAATAGTAGCCTAAAAAGCCATTGACAGTATTCAAATGGATAAGATTACGAGTAAGTGCTTCAGCTGCAATGATAAATAAAGCTGGGGAGATAGGATCTCCTTAGCGAATCCCACACTGCCCATAGAAAAAGCCCGAAGAACGACCATTAATAAGAGTGGAAAACCAAATGTTATCCATCAAGTGGAGGATCAGTGTGCACCATTCATTACTAAACCCGAACTGTTTCATCACCCGAAGAAGAAAAGCCCAACTAACCCGATCATAAGCTTTGCTCATATCAAGTTTGATTGCCAAATTGCCTCCCCAATGTTTGTGATCCAAAATAGCAATCATTTCCTGAGCCAAGACAATATTGTCCACTATTTCCCAACCCCTAACAAATCTACTTTGTTCTGGAGAAATAATACGGGGCAGAATCTCAACAAGCCTTCTCGCCAAGAGTTTGGAAATAATTTTGTTAACAAAATTGCAGAGACTAATGGGTCGATAATCAGTAAGAGATTTTGGTTGTTTGTCTTAGGAATTGATAATAGATAAGTACTAGTAAATGATCTAGGCAGAGCAAAGCCATCCATGAATAAACAAACCGTATCAAAGATGTCGATCCCAATGATGTCCCATCAAGCCAAAAAGAATGAGCCAGTAAATCCATCTGGACCCGAGGTACTATTAAGATCCATGCACTTAATAGTAGCTAAGAGTTCCTCCATAGTTGGTTTGGCAGTCAAACCCTCATTGTCTTCTTTAGTAATAATGTTAGGAATATGCTGGAAATAATCTTCATGAAGCTAAATGAGGAGGAGTGAAGATCTTACAATAGTAATCATTTGCTTCTTGTTGAATATCTGGTAAAGTAGAGAGAGCCCGACCATCCGAAGTATGAAGATGACGTATATGAAGCCGATTACGCTTAGAAGAAACACATGAATGATAAAACTTCGTGTTCCTGTCTCCCTCCTCGTCCCACTTCACCCTAACTTTCTGTTTCCAATAGGAGTCCTCAATACGCAAACGATGTTTCAAGTGAGCCTGAGCAAGGAGCCATTGAGGACGAAGGGATGGATCACCTCAAAGCAGCCTCCAAAGCAGTAACAACATCCTCCTGCTTTTTGACTTCCTGAAAAATATCACCAAAAGTTGATCTACTCCATGCAGATAATGCCTTTCTGGTAGCCGCAAGACGAAGGCCAACCCTAACCAAACTGTTGACATTATCAATTGAGCGCCATGCCACTTCAACAACTGAAAGGAAACTAGCATGGTCCTTTAAAAAGTAAAAAGCGGAAAGGACGGGGAGAATTAGGTTTTTCGCCCTCCAATGACAGTAAGAGAGGCGCATGATCCGACTGCGATCTGTTCAAATGAGAAACTAACGAACATGGAGCCCAGTCAAGCCATTTGGAGTCCAGTAAAACCCTATCCAGACGAGAGCCTTGCTTAGGTGACCATATGTCTATCCACCCAAGTAAAGTAATTGCCCGAATAAGGAATCTCAGAAAGGCCTGCTGTTTGAAAATCGAGAACTCTTTCATAGAGACAAAGCAAGGAGGAAGACCACCGAATTTCTCCTCCATATGAGTAATAGCATTGAAGTCGCCCGCAGCCAACCAGGGGAGATGCCATCTAGATCGAATCATAAGAAAGTGATCCCAAAGGAAACGTCTGCCTTCCTTCGTGTTATTACGATGAACAGCAAAAAAAATAGCAACAGATGGCAAAAGAGGAGAAGTAAGGGAAACTGTAAGGCATTGATGAAGGAGTCGATCACCGATAACTCCATGTCATATCTGGCCATAATCCAAATATTCCCACGTTGGTTAGAGTAGGAGCATTGAAACCCCAATTTAAGTTGATAAGTGAGCAGCTTGTCAATATTCACTTTAGGTTCAATAATAGCCACACGTGGAACTTTATTCGTTCTACAAAGAGACTTCAATCTTTTAAGAGCCATAGGATTAGGAATGCCCCTAATATTCCAACATAGGACTTTAAGCATTAGAGAGGACGGGGGGGGGAGGAGTTTGTACGAGCTTAGCTACCGAGCGTAGGAGGTGGGTGGCGGGGATGGGAGGAGCTTTCTTTTTCTTCTGGTTCCCTGGGATGATTGGAGAGGAGGCATGGCCTGTCGCCATCGACACGAGTAGCCAAGTCTGCAAGGGGAGCAGCTCCAGGATCACCTTACGAAGTGGCAATGGGCTCTGCTGCCTCTACAGGGAGTTGGACGTCCGCTCGAGCATCCGCAGCGTCAACTTCATCCGCCCAGGATCTAATTTCTCCTTCTTCTACTTCTTCAAGGTGGGCAACAGTTGGGGAAGGGGGATTATCAGGGATCATACGTGGGGATGCGGGATGTGAAGTGGGAGAAGATGACAATTGTAGTTGGTTGACAGGTGAGGAAATGGCTGCGGGGGTATTAGTATTTTCAGTTGGAAGTACCTCATTGGGAGGCTCGCCATGAGTGGAGATGTCCTGCTGATCTGTCGGAGGCGGTGGGGCATTAATGGCCGTGTCAATCAGTGGCAGTTCCGGATTGGATGTCTCCCCTTGCTCAAAATTCGTGGGCCCCGGCTTGGGTACAGGGTCAATGATGATTTCTTTGTGTTTCAGTTGAGGAGCATGAACCGCATTAGTTGTATTAACTTTGCAGTGGTCTCTAGTATGTCCTTGGTGCTTGCATAATGAGCAAATTTACGGATGGTTTCATATTCAATCTTTGAACGAAGGTACGTCCATTAGGAAATTAATACGAACTACTGGGGGAAGCGGTTTGCTCGCATCCACCTCAACAAAGACACGAGCAGTACTAGGTCGTATAAATTCTCCCGTCGCTCTATCCAGTTTGAGGGGAGTACCAATGCCATAACAATAGAAAAGAGAGCATTCTTTGCAAAAAGCTGATGAGGAAGACCAGGTAAAGAAATCCACGTGGGAGCCAACGGAGATTCTTGAGCCGCACTGAAGTCTTTAGACCAACGGAAGACATGCATCAGAGCCTTAGCAACATACCAAATCTCTCTCGCCCTAAGGCATAGAAAATCGATCTCAAGAGACGGTCGAATAATGATATATTTAGGGTCGATCACCCCAACCTGCACCTCACCAGCGAACTGAAAGCCCATGAAGCACTTTCGGATCACATCGATGGGTGGCCTGGCGTGGAAGAACTTCCCAATCAAAGCGAATCTGAAAGGTTGGATTAGGATCTGTTCATCTTCTTCGGAGAAGGAGACAACAGGGACCCCTTCGAAAAAAAGAGTTTTAACGAGATCGATGGGACCGCCGGAGAAGTCCCAACCACCTCCGTAAAGGTTTTCGATGCCATGAACCGTCAAGGCAGAGACACGACGGTCAAATGATCCGGTCGTGGGAGGGACGCCGGCCCGCCAGAGGCCAAGCCGGAATCGGTAGGTTAGGGTTCTAGGCACGATATATATATATATATATATATATATATATATATATATATATATATATATATATATATATATATATATAATATACATAGGATTTAGAGCTATCTGTCATGATGAGCACATTTCCAGCTCACCGTCGAGTGGGGCACCTCCTTAGGACACATGTATCTTACTGCAGTGTGTTTGCTATACTTGTTTTCTTTAGCTGAGGTCACTCCGGTAGCAGCAGGAGGGTAACTGGACTTGGAAATCTTTTTGCATCTTGTTATAACTAGGCTTGTGATAACCCTAGTTAGTTAAAGTATCAAGCCATACTCATTGCTTGGCCGTGATTGATGGATGGAGTCAGTCTAGTCTAGTTTTGTATAGGCAGTGTCCGTATGTTTGTTTCAGTACACTATGGTTTATGCTTACTTTTATCGATAAATGGTCGGAGACATAGTTCTATTCAGGAGAAGGGTTACTATCCCGGTCCTTTTTTGGTTTGCGGGTTGTAACTTGGCTTCCGAAATGGTTCCTAAGTTATCATATCATTTGTCGTCCTATTCAGTACTCACATTCTATACATGATGCTTATGCTGTACAATGATTAGAGACTAAGTTCTGTTCAGGAGAAGGGTTACAACCCAGGTCCTTGTTTG
Source organism: Iris pallida (assembly GCA_029216955.1). Classification (NCBI taxonomy): domain Eukaryota; kingdom Viridiplantae; phylum Streptophyta; class Magnoliopsida; order Asparagales; family Iridaceae; genus Iris; species Iris pallida. The sequence continues at coordinate 14,354,590 of JANAVB010033616.1, forward strand.
GTTTAAGGGTTGTAACTTGAGTTCCGAATTAGTTCCTAAGTCCACTTTTCATTGTCTTTTTATATAATTCTTACATGCTCATATGTTCAATTATCTTACAAGCTATATATGACTCCCTATGCAGGGTCACCATGCACTTATGACCCGGCTATCTCACAAGTTCACATGTTCAATTGCTTTTACATATTCTCAAGCTTCTATTTACTTAACATGTCTACACTTTACATTATGTTGCATGATAATTACTTTACGGTCCAAGATTCTTACTTATTGTATTTCTATGTTGGGATAAGTGCATTGGTATACACAAGTCTCGATCTGCCCTTACTTATTTGTATCTCTAATTGTTGATGTTAGTGATTAATGGTTTTAGTTCATAGTTTGGCTTCCTTTGTGGTACTTGCTATTGGGGGTCTGACCCCATTGGTTTCGTTTGGCCAGATCTGATAGAGAAGCCCAGAAGATCTTCCGCACCATCTACTCGATGATACCATCCAGAGCACCAAAGTACCCAAGTGGGTTTCTCATTATATTCTCCTACTAGTTATGTACATTATTCTTTTGTGGTTTAGCCTTGAGCACGTGTTTAGCTCTTGTTTTGGTCCTTGACATTTAGCCTACGGGCATAAACATGATGTGCATATTCTAGATTGCAGCTAGAGCTATCATGTATTACTAATACTCTTGCTAGTTTCCATTTTGTATTACTAGCTACATGATCATCCATGTATATATGGTTTGGGACGCTTTACTATTGTATGTCTGATAATCATACTTCTTGTACATGTCAAATTGCCTATTATTGAGATACCTAGGATTATTTTAACCTAGGATCGACTGTTGGCTTTTAGAAGCCCCCATGTCTTGACAACTTATACGTTATTTCAGAGTACTGGTGTACTTTGGAATTACGTAACTGGCCTTGTCCGTCCCCATTTGTCAGTATTCTGGTTCTGGGGTATGACATAGGTTTTAGTGGTGGCCCATACAAGGTTTAATTTTTCAGATATGTGGGGATTACTGATGTTTAGATATCTTAATCACAATTATCCTTTATTGATCTCCTCGTATTCTTATCTCTGATCCTTTGACCTGATATTTGCTTTGATCGTTGATCTCTCCTGTTCCCTCGATTTGATCCTTGTGTCCTTTAACTTTCAGGGACACTGTTCTTTATTCTTTTGATTATCTTGTTTGGGTTCTACCTATGGCAGGTCAGCAATCTTCTGTTAGGCCAGTTGTGGATGATCAGCCTCAGCATTCAGGTGCAGAGTCGAGATTTGACTCGAGGGTAGAGGTGCCAGTCCATCGATCAGCCAGCCCAGCCCGTACAATCAGCAGTCCGAGCAGAGGTAGTACTAGGTCAGCCCGATGTACATGCACTCATAGGGATTATCAAAGAAATAATGGAGTCACAGCAACAACGAGACCTCATTCTCCAGCAGAGTATCCAGATGTTGATAGACCGTAGTGTGTAAGGAATACCCAAGGAACTTCAAGCCGAGGACTTGCAGCCAGAGGAAGTATAGGTTAGAGACAGACATGCCAGTCATCCATCCCGTCAGCATATCGAGCCCGACCTACTGTAGAGGCAGTACGAGAGCAAGGGCATGGAGCTAGAAGGACCGCATCCAGAACTGAGGGTCGTAAGAGGAACCATCCGTATGTATCAGGCTTTTTACCCGATGTCCATCACTAGAACCATTATACTACTATACACCCCAGCACTAGGAGATACCAGTCGTATGTTCTTCTATGGAAGGGAAGGACATACTCATCTTACTTGTCGGAGGGCTAACCTTCTATATTTAGCGTGCGGATCACCAGGACACATGATAGGAGTTTGTCCCTGGTGGAGTCCAGCTGGATCGTCATCCTTCCATCCTTCCAACCAGTGGGCACCAGCACCGGTTCAGCAGCAGCAAGCTCAAAGGCAGAGAAGCAGCAGCAGTATCGACCGGAACAAGAAGGATGTACCTACTACGAGAAGTTAGGGCATTCTAGGTCAGTTTGTCGGACGCCAATAGGCGATGCTTCCGCTGTGGAGCAGAGGACCATTCAATTACACTTGCCCATATACGACATCCCGAGGAAGACCATCTACACCAGATATGCCCCTGCCATCCTTTCAGTCACCCCCGTCATCGCCTCTAGTAGTGGACGAGCAGCTAGGGCCAATACTGGATGTTCAACCATTGGCACAGTACCCACCGCCATCGCGAGCTTAGAGGATCAGACAGCTCAGAGCACAGTTGCATGCACATACCAGGAGCAACTCTAGTATCAGCATGAGGGTAATACCTTGGGAGTCTCAGGTACCATCTTCATGGTCTTCCATTACTTCTTCTCTTGGGATTTGTATTTCAGTGGCAGGCCAGGTAGTGGCGATATATCTTGGGTTTTTGTAGGCGACCTTGTATTCTATCCATATATGGAGTACAATGATCGACTTGATTTATTCGGTGAGTGAAGGCGAGTTTCTCGTCCCCAACTCTTCTGTCTTCGTAGTCGAGGCATGTGATAACTTCATTGGTATCGACTACGACGATACATCCTAGGTAGTGCCATGTCTTAGACTAAGTCATTGGTACCGACTTACTTTGAGACGACCCCTATCTATTTTGGAGTCAGCGTAGGCCAGCGATGATATTGGTCCCTACTCAACTGTCTCAGGAGACATAATTATTCATATGCCTCCAGCCCTTCTTGATTGTGATTGTGTTATTGCTTACGCATTTATTTACATTACAGTTGCTTCTATTTACTTATATGCCATGCTACATTTTATAGAGATTATTGTGTTTTCTTGAGGTATTGTTTTAGTAATCTTACTCGACTGCCTTTAGGAAATTCGAGGACGGAATTTTTCTAAGAATGGGAGAGTTGTGAGACTCGTCTCACTGTATCAGTATTTAAGTACGGGTACGTATTTTGAGCCGTATTTCGTATTTTTTGGTTTTCGAATATTTTAAAATTTTCCTAAGTATAAGTTAAATTTGACTTGGTTTAATTTGGTTCGTTTCAACTTGGTATTGGCCTTGGTTTGGTTTAGGTGGGTTTGAGATGAGAAGGTTTGTATAAAACTCAACTCCTCTCTCTCTTCTCAATTATTTTATTCTCTGCATTCTCTTTCTCTTTATCTTCTTCCTCCAACCCTAGGCAAGTACATCTTGCCAAACCTTGAGCAATGTTATTTTGGTTTGTTCTATTTTCTTCCTTGTATGATTCTAAGCGTCTTTAGAACTTAGAGTTTTCGGTTTGGACGGATGAATTTTTCTAGATCTAAGTTTATAGCCTTTTCAGTTTTCTTGGGTTTTTGATCTACTAAACTTTATTATTTTCAAGTTTTGATTGTTCTATGTTGTAGAGAATTCAATTTTATCCAAAATGGACCTTTAAAAGGTTAGATTTTGACTTGTTTTAAGGAAGTTATGGCCAAAATAAGATTTGGACATCTTCTATGTTCATCTGTCCTGATTCTGGCAGGGACGATGAATAATGCCGCAGGATGAATAGTGCTACATAGATGCATAGTACCGCATGGATAAATAGTGTCGTATGGCTTCCATAGTGCCGCATGGCTTGCATAGTGTCGCATAGATGAATAATACCGCATGAATGAATAGTGCCGTATGGATGCATAGTGTCGCATGAATGAATAGTGCCGAAGGAATGAATAGTGCCATATGGCTTGCATAGTGCCGCAGGCATGAATGGTGCCGCATGGCTTGCATAGTGCCGCAGGCATGAATGGTGTCGCATGGCTTGCACAGTGTCGCATGGCTTACATAGTGCCGCAGGCTTATATAGTGCCGCATGGATGAATAGTGCCGCAGGAATGATTAGTGCCGCAGGCTTGTATAGTGTTACATGGCTTGAATAGTGCCACAGGCCGCATAGTGTCGCAGAATGCCGTATAGTGCCTATTTTGGCTGTTTTTTGCTTTTATGTCCTATTTGGCTTATTTGTGGCCAAAATTTCTCCCAACTCCCAACATGAAAGTTGTAGATCTTTTTTTGACTTCAAGAATATGTTACCAACTATTTTATGCAAGTTTCTTTCATTCTTGATATGGAGCTAATGATTGTATTGCATGTTTTCTATCTTGGCCTAAATTACGCGACCCTACTTAATAGCTTGATATTTTTTAATAAATGAATTTCTTAACATGATTTGATAATATTGTATAGTTAGAGAATGATTGTATCCCTCTCATACCCTTAACACTAGCACAGATTTAATTGGTGTTTTAGGCCAAGTAGTTACCTCATTTATTCCCTCTCTTATGTTATGATGCACCTTTAATCAAGATCTATCTACAAGCTTTCTTACGTCTATGATTGCTTAACATGATAGTGACTCGTTGTCGGGCACTCATGATTTATGTCTTTTTCTTTTGCTTAACAGGATAGTGACCCGTTGTGGGGTACTCATGATTTATGTCTTCCTTTTTTTTGCTTAACATGATAGTGACCCGTTTGTAGAACCCTAGAGGGGGGGGGGGTGAATAGGGAAATAAAAAATAACTTGATCACAGAAGCAATATATGACAAATAAAAAGAGAGAGTAGGAAGATCAAACACAAGATGTATCCTGGTATCCTCGCTTGAGGCAATCCAGTCCCGAAACTCTTCCGGCTTAAATCCACTATTTAATAAAATAGTACACACGAGTTTGGATCCGAAAAACTCGCCAACTTCAACACGAGTTTGGATCCGAAGAACTCGCCAACTTCAACACACGAGTTTTCTTACGAAGGCTCACCAACTTCAAAGAAATGAGAAGAGAACTTGTTGATCATCTAACACTTGAAGATCAAAAATTACAACTCTTAATAACTCTAGCACTTTGGGAGAGGATGACAATTAAAAGCTTGATAGAGTATTAATAGTGGAGCTCTTGGTAGTTTGGAAAATTTATGGCAAGAGTTGGTGAAAACTTCAAGAGAGAGAAGGCTTTCATTTATAGAGAAACCAAGAGTATGTGGCATTTAATGCTCCTGAATACAGCCAGACCGGCATACCGTCGGTATGTACAGGCATACCGTCGGTATACGGTCGAACAGTAATGGTCATATTAATATCCGATGGGAGCATTTAATGCTGCATTAATGCAGTATGTGACATTCAAAAATTAAATTTCGTAAGCCGGTATACCGTCGGTATGCCGCGGTATACCGTCGGTATGCCTTTGTGTGTCACAGAACCTTTTCGTAATAAACAAAACGGTATACCGTCGGTATGCCAGAACATACCGTCGGTATGCGGAAGTTTGTCACAGAAAGTTCTGTGGCTCACAAAATGGTATACCGCCAGTATACCGGAGTATACCATCGGTATTCGACGTTTATCACAGAACGTTTTTGAGGCAAACAAAACGGTATACCGTCGGTATGCCGGTGCATACCGTCGGTATGCCAATATTTGTCACAGAACATTTTGTGGTCCACAAAACGGTATACCGCGGTATGCCGGAACATACCGCCGGTATGCCATTCTATAAGATATTGATTTTTGACTTAAAGGTTTTAGTTTGTCATCCAACCTTGAGTATTTACAGATATACCTAAACCTTGTACAGACTCGAACTTATGCAGTGTAGGAAGCCGTCTATGCAAGGAGCACCGATCTTTGCTTTAGTCTTCAAGGCAATGGATGGTAGAACTTGAAAGGACAGACTTTATGTAGTAGAGCTTCTGAGAAGATATGAATCTGAAAACACAGAAAACTAAACTACGAAGATGCTGTTAATATTATCAAAATAAAATGTGCCAACAATCTCCCCCATTTTATAATTGACAAAATAGGGAGATACATCTTCAGGGAGTAACTCCCCCGTAGGTAGACAACCCCCCCTCAATACGTTTTCTCCCCCTTTGTCACTTAGTCAAAGATGGGAAAATATTAAAAAAAGAAGCATGAATATGGAGCACAATATCATGGATAAAAGCATGTATTTGATAGATAAAAGTTGGAAATGTAATACATGCAAGACACCAGAACACACTACATAAAGACAAATTAAAAACTCTCCTCTACGAGTGTTAGCAAGACAATAAAAGTGAAATATCAAGTCCCCGTAGGACAGCAAACAGCTAGGACAAACAAACACTGGTCCCCGAAGGACCGTAAAAGACATAAAAAACAAACACAACAAACTCAGACATCCACTTATTCGACACCACCATCAAAAGGAAGCCATCTCTACTCGTCAGCCAGATCATCTACCATCCCGAGCCTGGTGGAAAGCGCCAAAAGGATCAATGCCGTCCGGGTACATAAAACTGTAGGCATTGGGATCGGAAAAGCGGGAGGACTGGTATATTGGATCCTGAAGATTCAGATCCAGAAATGCGTCCCGGTCCTGAAGAGTGCGCTGAATGAAATAGGCCTGGTCATGGAAGCGGGACTGAATCAGAGTGCCAAGGCCACGAGTGTTGGCTCACATCTGCTCCTCTGCCTGAGTCATACACATATCGAAATACTGCTAAATCAACGACATGTAGCGGCCGGAGGCAGGAAGAGTAGAGGCAGGTGCAGTAGGAGCAGAGGCTGGCGGCACTTGGGAGGAGGAGGCACGGGATGTGGAGGCACCACCGACAGAGCGAGAAACAACGAGGAAGGATGGGACGCCGTCCGAGTAGCATTGGGAGAGGTCGACTTGCTTGGCTTCCAAGATGAGAGTGATGAAGGAGCCATAATAGAGATTTTGCTTCCCCGCGGGCAGGACGCCGAAGAAGGCATGGAGAAGAGTCTTGGGAAGGAGAAAGGCTTCCTCGAATATAAGTAGTACATGCATACCAGGGCGTCACCAGTGATGGTGTCATAGTTGCCGCCCTTGGGATAGAGAGTGTGGCACACGAACCTATGGAGCTCGTAAAAAATGGCTCCAGTTGGGCAGAAAGAGCCGGGATATTAGGAGGGTTGGGCCCTTGCAAATAATGGCGCAAAATTTGTCAAAGGAGACCGATGCCGAAGAATGAAGAGCAGCCAAGCCCGTTATAGCCTCTCCTCTGTCCGGGATGCCAAGAATGCTAGAGAGGTCACGAGCTGTTAGGCAGAAATGTCGGTCGTTGACCATCGTCTCAATGGCTCCATTCTCCATGTCCGGGACCATATGCAGAAAAAGAGACGAACGACGGCGGGGTAGACAGGCACCTGACGCCGAAGAAGGAAAGATAGTCCAGCTGCCTCGAAAGAGAAACATGGCCAGGAAAGAGATTCCAGTTAATGGCGCGGCCTTTGTAAACGTTATGGTGCACGAAGTGTTGAAACCAAGATTCGGCAACCAAGGGAGAGGGAAGACCCGCTGATCGTAGCCATGTGGGAGAGCCAGCCCGGGGTGAAGGGATTCGAAGCGATGGAGGAGGAATGAGCACGCTTGGGGGCAG
>JANAVB010033616.1:14361992-14409492 GCA_029216955.1 Iris pallida
ATGTACAATGGGAGTGCTACGACAGAAGATCCAACCCTCTCCGAAGCGGAAGAAGAATTTGTGGTACAGGATGTGCCTAAATTAAGGCACTCTTGTACCCAGATTACCATTAACTATGTTTGTCAACAGACGGCTGCGCCATCATCGAGCAGGCATTCCGTCTTCTAGAGACTCGACTCCATGTCGACCCCACGTCAGAGGCTTAACAGGGGGTCGGTGAGCCATAGAGAATGAACCACGAATCGCCACATGCTATACGACGCGGGGTTCCAAAGCTTTCAAGAAGCCCTCACAAATCCTTCCATATCGATTGTTAAACCGAAGAGGAGGCCAAAGAGCTAAAGCTAAGTTACTCGATGCAGGTGTGTTCCAAGGCACTCGTTCCAGATCTGTATTGGGTGCCTTGTCAAAAACTGGGGGTAGCCAGCCTCCTACCATGTCCGACTGCCCATATTCCAATCTGAGGAGGCACAATACGACATGGATGTCTCCAAAGGCGCAGCCAGTCACCAAACTGGGGGTAGTAATCATACTGAGTCCGAAGAAGATCATAATCTTACGGTATATCCTCAGGACAGCGAAGCTCAGGCGTCTGAGCCAGAAAGTGAAGGATCCACGGCTCCCTCGAGTCACCTTCACACTCGGTCTGTGTTCATGTCCAATGGCACTGAGGAAGACAACAATGAAGCTCTCAGACGTATCAAAGTCCTCAAGAAGAAGTTATATACACTGACGGACACCGAAAATACCCTGTCTTTGGTCATAATCGACCTCAAAAGTAGCATGGCCCCCGCTGCCTCTACACCTACGCGTGATCTGCTAACCAATGACGAATCCAGCAGGTTGCCTACTGCCAATCAAGCTGGACCATCCTCGTCTACTCCATCGGCTACAAGCTCCACAATGCTAGCCAGGATACAGAAGGCCATCAGGAGCTGTATGATCGTCATGATGCCAAGGATAAGCAAGCAATGCTCCGGAAGATGGCGATCCGGCAGCCATACCCTGCCAAGTGGGACAACATTGTCTATCCTCCCAAATACAATCCGTAGACACTTACACCTTATGAAGGGAAGGGGTCTCCCCGATAATACTTGAGGTACTTCGCCTCAGTAATGGGGAACCTGCCAAAGGATGACGCCCTTCTGTCCAATATATTCATAGGAGCCCTGCAGGAGGTAGCCTATGAGTGGTTCTGCAGTCTTTCGGATGATTGTATCTTGTCATTTGAAGACCTGAAGATTCGGTTCGTGGACCGATTCTACGAAGAAGGTATGGATATGACCATGTCAACCATCATAGAAATTGTCCAGAGGAAGAAAGAGCCTGTTCGTGCATACATCGAGCGCTTCTGCCAGGCAGCCCTCAATTTACCACCAGGCATACGCGAGCCCATGCTTATGGACTCCTCTCGTAAGAACATATTGCCCGCTATAAAATTGTGGCACAATGCTCCCTGCACGGAGTGGACGCCTTTTATTACAGAGGTGGATGCCGCACAAAGGAAAGCCTAAGACGCGCAGATCCTGGGTCTATACTTTCCTGCGCTCGAAGACAAGGGGAGACGCTCGTCTAGCAACAACCATAAAGAAGGAAAAGGCAAGCAAGCCATGACCGTCAATATCTCTAAAGGTTTAGCAGCTGTGAACCCCAAGTCTACGGAAGCACAGAGGCCGAGGAAGACTTACTCCTTGAACGACGAGGATATGCTGGAGCTCTTCGAGATGCTTACGAAGAGTGTAAAACTGTCCATCCCGGCACCCAGGCGTCCTGATGAGGTAGAAAGATGGACCATCCCAAGTACTGCCATTATGACATTACGTCCATCACTCAACACAAGACTGCTATGTGTTGAAGGGGCAAATTCAGCACCTCATTAACGTTAACGTCATATCGTTTGATTATAAAGAGAAGACCATCACGACCAACATGGTTACTCTCCAGTTCGAGAGTTTTCCAGCTCCAAAAGTGCAAGATGGCGTCATCCATATTCCAAAGGCGACGATGGAATTAGTAACCTTACACCAGCATGGGACAACGCTCAAGGGCTCGTCCCATTCTCCATGCCTAGAGGCGAAGTCATGTAGATATATTCTGACTTATTTCCTGACATGATGACATCTACGACCCTTTCTGCCAAAAGGAAGAAAAGCAAGGCATGCCGCATGGTCTCGATGTCAACCAACGATGCTTTGGTGACCACCAGCTCGGCACAGAGGCAAAAGGAGAGCCAGGCTCCAAACCAGGAGGCTCCACCAAATACTTCCCATGTCCCAGATATATCAGGAGCAGGTCCACCTCAAACCCCTGAGGCACCAGAGGCGGTCCATCCCGGGACCCTACCATGGACAAACAGAAATAGAAGGAGGTTCATTTCAACAAACCTCTCAGAAAGGATCCGACATAGGGCCTATCAAGCCCTACAACTTCGATATTCTAGCACAGCTGGCTTATACTTCGGCTAGATTATTATTTTTTGAGCTCTTCGCCTCTCTAAGGAGACCCGAGATGCGCTCAGTGAAGCTTTATAGAACGCCGAGTCCTTCCTCACCCAGGTTCGACCATAGAAAGTGGATCCCGCAGCTTGCCCACATTGCCACAGCGTAGTCGAAGTGATTTCCGGAATCACTTTCACCCAACAAGACATGCTGCTAAAGAATAACCGGCACAATCGCCTCCTGTACTATACAGGGTATGTCGGTGCCATTAAGGTCGATCGCATCTACATCGACCTAGGTTCCTCTCTGAGCATTATCTCAAGAAGCCTGTTTCAAACTTTAGGGATTTCGATGCATCAGTTGACAGCCTTGAACACAATCAGCCTGAAATGTCAGATCGGCGACCTTCATAATGAAGTGACTTGCTATGTCATTGATGCAGACATAAACTACAACATGCTGCTGGGGCGACCATGGATCCATGAGTACATGATTGTTCCTTCCACCCTACATCAGTGTATGAAGTATGTGGCCAGCGATGGGACCATCAAAACGGAGTTCGCTGATATCGATCCATTTCGAGGACTTGAAGCCTACTATAGGGATGCCGATCTGTACAAGTCAGTCCCCTGGAATACGACAGCAATGATACTGACGACGAGGTAGAGACAGCTTCAAAAGCACAGCAGTGGCCGAAGAACCTTTAAAGGTTCAACTAAAAGGGAGGCCTCCCAAGGTGTCAGCGCCTCTCATTGTTAAGCTTCGAGAAAAAGTTCCACCTTCGCCTCTAGTGACGATAGAAGATGGACAGGAGCCTATACGAATAAGGTTACCCCGGAGGTCCCCAAGGCCGACCATGAAGGCGTAGGAGCATTCGACCACCATTCCCTTGGTCAAGCTGAAAGGGAGGCATCCTACTTCTCCTCCGGCGGCAGCTCTAGTCCTCAATGACGAAGAGCTAGAAGATTACGTCTGCACCAATATAGAGGCCCACTCTTTCGATGACGTAATCCCTCTGGACAAAATACCCACCTCATTATTAACAGAAAGTTATCATCGAACTACTCTGGCATGCTGGAACACCAAATATTTCCTGGATAATTCTTTGTGTAATCTACAGACACAAGTGACAACTGCCAACCATGTGAGCCGAGTTGTCCCTGCCCGTGCGCCTACTTCGTAGTTCCAGCCAAAAAAAAGAAAAGAAACCCATCATATTCGGTCGATTGGAGCATCCACAACGAATAACTCCTGAAAACCCAGACCTCGACAGCGACAAAATACAGTTCTACCGATACATTACACAGGTCAAAAATCTTATCAGAAGATGGGCTACGACCTGAATAGCAACAAGGGGCTCAATTATGGCAAAGGCCGACATCTTCCCTTACGGATTCTTGCTCTAAAGGGAAAATCTGAAAACTACTACCAACGTACTCGTCGAGGGCTAAGGTACATTACACCTACGACCACCTCAGAAGATTCAGAGAAGAAGTCATGAGGCACTCACACTCTTCTGACTCCTCAACTTAGGACTCTGATACCAGCACTGGTCAAGTCTTTAAGAAGATGTTATCTGCTAACACCATTACTAATCAGTTAACCGTCGAAGACAATCAGCACAGACGATTACAAAAGTTAGAAGCACTTGATGAAAAGCGCTTGCTACCACAACAAACGATTGAGCTTTACCAAGCTCGCATCTCCGGAACCTTCAACAAAAAGGTCCGTGAAAGATCCTACCAGGTGGGCGACCTCGTCTTGGCAGTACAGAGACCGATGGTGATGACCCACAAGACGGCTGGAAGTTCGAGCCCAAGTGGGAAGGACCATTCGTCATAGAAATGGTGCACTCCAACGGTGCTTATCGGCTAGCTAAGCCTAATGGTGACTTGCTAATGATGCCCATCAACGGCAAGTTCCTGAAGAAGTATTACGTCTGAAGACGGAACCAGCATAGGCACCTACATCCCCTGAAAAGGATGCCCATGAGTTCTGGTAAGGGAATCTCTCTCCCTCCCTCTTATATATTCTCTCAAGTAGATGAAGCACTTCACGTCCATATTACCTCTAGATTACTCCTTATGCTTGAAGATGCGACTACCATGTCCATATTACCTTTGTGTAGTCATTCTTCTCGCATCAGTTATGATTATCCCAGTGGTCTAGAAATCAGTTTACATCCATATTACCTCTGGATTGTTGTTGTATACCCCGATAAAGATCAAGCCTACCACGTCTATATTACCGTTGGTCAAGCAAATCCATTATGAAGATTCCCTCTTTATTCTGGAGACAAAAGCAAAGGGAACAAGAAAGCTACTACATATAAAAACATGCGGCTAGAAAGAACTATTATAGACTCTTCGTAGTTATATATACAGAAGCAAAAAAGCTAAAATTGCGGTACAAGCTCTCAATAGTACGGGCGAGGCGATGACAGAGCCATTCACTTCCTAGTCAAAAGAAAGCCACCGCCTGAAGCTACCACTTGCCCGATCCGGGGATGAAGACCAACACATGACTCCCTATCTCCCCAGCTGGCCGAGAGAGCAACCACAGCAGCAGGCCTTACAATTCCTCGGTCAGCATGGCAACCAATGCGAATTTAGAAAGCAAGGGTTCGAAACACCATTGACGCCCACGACATCCAGGACGGGGGACTTCTCGAGATCCAGTAGCAGTTCTACTACAGCTTCTTTGGATAAAAAGATTTGCGACCGACGGCCGCCTCAAGCAAACTCCAGGATCATCAGTAGCCGAGCATCGGGCAAGCAAGGCCAATGTTGAAGCAGCTGAGTCTTCTCTTAAAGGGGATAGTCTTTGATATAGGCTGTTCGCATGGTCCAAGCACTAGACAGACATCAGTCAGAAGGAAGATTACAAGTTAAGCTAAAGCTCCACTCCATGACAGATGACAGTACTGCGAGTGACCGAAGGAACGTGACTCTGAACCTCCTATGCTAAAGAGATTCGCGATCCTTACAAAGACGCAAGAGGCTCCAATATCAAGAAGACATCAAGAGCCCATACTCTGAAAAGATGACTCAGGGCAATTAATACTAAGAGCTAGGCGTGACACCAGCCATCACCCAGCTCGTACAGTCCTGACACGTGTTCATGCTTATGTTCAAAGTATCCCGAGCTTGACTCAAATTTAGGATATTTTGAAGGGGGTCTTGTAGAAGCATGAAAATTCTCAGCTGAAGACATCCCTTCGCCAAAGCACAGAAGTTGTAAAAGACTGAGGCTAGTGCTAAAAAGGAAAAACAGAAGATATGGAGAGAAGTCCTTTATTGTCTTGTCTACCAAAGTCTAGTACAGAAATATCAGGACTATACATAAGGACTAATTCTGTTCTTCTACAAAGGAGCTAGTACAGATTCGACAAAGCCAAGAGGAAAGTTCTTAAAGAGCGAATATTTATTGCTCTTTGCTTCAGAAGCCAAAGCCTTCAAGCCAGAGGCGCAGCCACTGCCTGCGCCAAGCTCTGAAGCAAGATGGTAGTAGGCCCCCTCCCCTTCTTTTACATCAGAAGTCAGTTCTTCACTACAGAGGCACAGCTACATGCCTGCCAATCTCAGACGCGCAAGGGTGTCATACCCTACCCTTCATAAACGCCTTCACTGTTCAGAGGCGCAGCTACTTACCTGCATCCGCATGAGGCACAGGATGGTGATATGCTTATACCATCTCCATTCCCACGATACAGTCGTCTGCTCCGGATCAGAAGCTTAAGTCACTTCTCTACAAGAGACTTAGGAACTCCTATCGCAACCAATGTAAGTCAATCTGTCACTCCAAAAGTACAGTAACCTTGCCAAACTAAAGCACAAGCCTACTTGTCGCTACAGCATAGTACTTTGGTATCCCAAAACAAGCTTCATAAGTTGCTCTATATGCACAGAAGTTTTATCGTCATTCGAAGCAAAGTCCACTCATCGCCTGAAAGCACAGAGGTTCCGTCGTCTCCAGAAGCATGGTCTACTCGTCGCCCCAGATGTACACAGTACTTAGTCCTCACCAGAAGCGTAGGAAGCATGGGTCCACCCAATTGTTTGTTTAAACCATCTCTTGCAGAGAAGATTGGGATTAAATCATGATCGATATCATATCATATTGATTTAAATCTTAGACGAGGATCAATTAGACTCCAAATCTAGGATAAAATCCTAAGATTTACTTGGCTGTATCCAAGCAAGCAAATCGGCATGTACCATGTGTCACCTCCTTCGGTTATTTTTATAACCACTAGAGATCTCGTTTGAGGAGAATCTCGATGTCTGCCACGTGTCAACATTGTAGAAGCCCGTACCGTACAATGACGGTAGATTATTTCATATCTCAGAAACCCTAATGCACATCGCTTATGTGCTCGATTCTCTATAAATAGTGGAGTTCTTCTTCCACTAAAGCATCGACAGAGAAAAATTGACAATCGATAATCTTTAAAGGATCAGCAATCTCTATCCACGAAGAGTCGACCACCCTCATCCACCAATCAACCAAAGAACCAACCAACAAACCATTTTCAAGGGATCTTCTCCTCCAGATAGTCTCTTGATCGATGACCCTAAAGTCCCATCAAAGGTGCCAGAGAGCCATAGCAAGGTTGATTCGTCGTTAGATCGTCAATGGAGTAACAGAACCACTGCAGTGCTCGATCTCCACCATCCCACTTTCCAATAAACCTCTTCTCTATGTACTTAGAATATCATGTTTAGGACTTCCTTCTTTGTACACAGATACCTTATACGTTCAATAATGTAAAAAGTTTGTTCATCCTTTGTTGTGTCAAACAGGCCTGAATTCGCCCAAGTTCGGTTAGTGGAACGTTGGGATTTAAATCCAGTCTCCTCGCAGTTACGGATGCAATGACTATCTGCCGAGATTCTCTCAAAGAATTATGCAGAATTCTGCCCAAATTCTCCCTTTGGAAAACCTATAAATAGAGAAGAATTTTTACTATCAATGCACTAATTCATTCTTCCTTCTCTTCTCTCTAAGCCTACTACGTTCTTGCAAAGCCTTCTAAGATTTTCATTTTTAAATTCTAAGCTAGTTACAATACTCTAGTCTACTTACCAGTACGGTATGGTCTAGAAGTTTCAAAGTGATTATAATTAGAGGCTTGACAAGAAGAAAGACACTTCACAATTGAAGTTGGTCGAGTGCTTTGGATCAAAGCTCGCGTTTGTAGAAGTTGCAAGAACTTTTATGAAAACTTGCGGCATTTTACCATAGTAGATTTCAACAAGAAGCTTGAGTTCTTCCGACTAGAATAGTCCTCACGAGAGAAAACTAGTATACATCCTTGTATTTACGTTTTCTCTTTGCTCTCTACTTTTACATTTATAATTTGTGATATATTCTATGATCTTGCTACTAACAAATTTTTAATAGCTAAATTTATGTTGCCTACTCTATTCACTCCCCCACTAGAGTATAGCGCTTTACATCTTGTTCCTACATATTGTCTCTTTTTGGTATGTACTTATGCTTAGCATTAACTTTTAGCTACTGCTTTATTCATAAACTGCCTGTGAAATTTGTTTATTTTCTTTGTATTATCTCTGCATTTCTTCAACGTTTGTTTTTTATGCATAAATTACGAAGGAGCTTCTCTTTTTGTAATTATTTTGCTAAGTGACAATAGGAAAGAAAAGCTAGCTCACGACAGGGGAGTAGGTGCACTTTGTTTCGCATACGACAAGGGGAGCTTCTCTTTTATGCATCATTTTCAGGATAATTTGTACCAAGAGGAGACAGTACCAAACAAAGGAACAAAAATATTTTAATATTTTTTTGTCAAACCAAGATCAAGATGTTATATCGGCCAAGATTTGTTAATTATCAAAATGGAACAGATTGTTGGCCCATTGGTCATGGTCGAACCGGATTTTAATAATTGATTTAACCCTGTCTCAATATAAAGGCTACTTGGACGAACTAGCCCAAAACCAAAATCCCAATTCCTAACTACTTGAAAGCCCAAAACTAAGTTACAAATCCAAAATTCACCCATTCTGAACTAGCAGAAATCTGGACGAATTCGACCTGAGTTTGACAATGTGTACTTTTGATTTTTAACTCAGTCTTTCAGCAGTTACGGATGCAACGACTATATGCCAAGATCCTCTCATAGAATTATGTCTGAATTCTGTCCGAATTCTTCCATTGAAAATCCTATAAATAGAGAAAAATTTCTACCATTCTAATACACTAATTTACTTTCTTATCTCTTCTCTCTAAGCTTACTACGTTCTTCCAAAGCCTACTAAGCTTTCTTAAATCCCAAGCCAGCTACAATCCTCTAGTCTATTTGCTAGTATAGTACGGTCTAGAAGTTCAGAGTGATTATAATCAAGAGGCTTGATAGAAGTAAGACTTCGCAGTTGAAGTTGGTCGAGTGCTTCGGATTAAAGCTCGCATTTGTAGAAGTTTCAAGGACCTTATATGAAAACTTACGATTTACCATAGTGGCTTTCAAACGTGTGAGACTCCTCTCACTGTATCAGTATTTATGTACGGGTACGTATTTTGAGTCGTATTTAGTATTTCTTGGTTTTCGAATATTTTAAATTTTTTCCAAGTATAAGTTAAACTTGACTTGGTTTAATTTGGTTTGGTTCAACTTGGTATTGGGCTTGGTTTGGTTTAGGTGGGTTTGAGATGAGAAGGTTTGTATAAAACCGAACTTCTCTCTCTCTCCTCTATTTTTTATTCTCTTCATTCTCTTTCTGTCATGACCCGCACCCTAGAGTAAGGGCACGAGATGTGGCATGTCCAGCCTACGCCGTAGTGTCTGTCACCCCCGTTTCCCTATTTCGTATTAATACTCGTAATCGGATTTTGGCATGTATTTTTATTTTCTCGACTTATAGAATTTTGGGTTTTCTCATATTTTGGGTTTCGGCCCGGCTCGGTTTTAATTGGTTTGGTTTGAATTGGTTTTAAACCCCATGGAACACCTTAACTTACTCCACCCTCATTCCACCACAACCCACCCTCATTAATATCTCCACTAACCTTCTCTCTCCTCATTACTCTTCCATTACTTTTCCATCATCTTCTTCCTTCTTCCACACAACACTCCACCCATAGGCAAGTGCACCTTGCCACCAAATAAGCACCACATTTTATTTATCTAGCTAGATTAGGCCATGGAGAACAACATTATAACTTATTTTGTGATTTGAGTCTCCATTGTTCTAGATCTAAGTTTAATTTTTTTGGATTTTTGATTTTGATCTATTGAACTTTGAGTTTTGCTTGTTTTGAGGCTTCCATGTGGAAGAGAATTCAATTTTACAAGATATCCTTAAAAATCCAAATTTTGTTTTGATTTGGCCAAGATATGAAGAATTGAATTTTGTGTTCTTGAGAGTTTCCTCTCGGTTTGGAGAAGAAGACCCCCCTTCGGCCTGTTTTTAGCGCAGGGCTGACTTGCGCCTAACCCCCTGGGCTGAATTGCACAGCCTTCCTCGGCCTGCGCTCTTTAGCGCTGGCTACCAGCGCAGCTTGTCCCTTGGCGAACTGCGCACCCCTCTCTATGCGCCATCGGCCCATGCGCCATCGGCCTGCGCCATTGTCCCCTGCCATCCATCCCCGACGCACTTGGCCCCTGCGCCATCTGCCCCCGGCACACTTGACCCCTGCGAGATCTAGCCCCTGTGCCATCTGCCCCCGGCGCACTTGACCCTGCGCCATCTAGCCCCTGTGCCATCTGCCCCCGATGCACTTGACCCCTACGCCATCTAGCCCCTGCGCCATCTGCCCCGGCGCACTTGACCCCCGTGCCATCCACCCTCTGCGCAACCCACTTTCCCATGATGGTTTGGTTTATTTCTTGGACTTGGCTTTTCTTTTGTGGATTGGGTTTTGAGATCTTGTTTCTCACAGCACGACCATCTCGATCCAACACGACCTGGCACGATTTTCGATGATTTTGCTTATGACTAATACGGTTTTCCTGATTCTGTGAAGTATGATTTTAGTACCTCTGATCTTCTTAATAGTGACCCGATGGGGTACACACTTGACTTGTAACCTGTGATTCATGATTTATCTCGGTAACCAGATAACTTGATAGTGGCCCATGGCCGCGCACTCTTGACTCGTAACTTGACTTGATACCGTTGCGATGGCTAACTTGACTCTTGTCACTAACTCTGACACGTGGGTGTTCCTGCTTGCTTGCTTGCTTGTGCAATCCACTTATCTTGTCTTGCATCATGTCTAGGACGTGACTCCCTGGTTCCCACGGTCAGGGATTCATACTAAATATGGATTAGGCTAATGACTAGATCAAACTATAGTTCATGGAGGATTTCCAGTCACAGGCAATCTCGTTATCTGGGTGCTTTAATTGGACTTGTAGCTTGCCGACAAGTAGAGCTTTTTTCAAGCACACTGTCATGTGTTGCACCCTCTAAGTCACCTAAGGGTATATCGTCTCCTGGGCGATGTACCCAACCATACTCTCAACCCGCGAAGGATAACTGGATAGTCTGCAGGGCTTGGGACTGGGAAGTTCTTATTGCATCTTGTTAGTAATTAGGCTTGTGATAACCCTAGTTAGTCAAAGTAGTAAGTCGTAGTAATTGCTTGGCCGTTGTGAATGGATGGTGTCTAGCTCTGTCTAAGTCTCGTCTAAGTCCCTATACCTGGTACTCCTGTACATGATTGTTTAACTTATCTTAAACAATGAATGGACAGAGACGAGTGCTATTCAGGCGAAGGATTACAACCCCGGTCCTTGTTTGGTTTACGGGTTGTAATCTGGCTCCCGGAATGGTTCAATGTCCCTAGTCGCTTATTGTCCTGCTGTACTTTATTACCTGTACTTTTCTTTCATTTTCTTATGTTCTGATATGCTGGTTTTGTTCTTATTTCGTGGCCTCCCTTGTGACACTTGCTTTTTCTGGAGTTTGACCTAGCTGGTTTTGTGTAGCCAGATTTTGGAGCAGCACCCGAGGATCTACCGAACCTCCAGCCCGATGGTGGCGACTAGAAGGAATCCGGGCTACGAGTGGGTTTCTTATTTTGTTTCACTCACTATTATAAATTATTCTTTTGAGGCGTTTAGCCGACGAGCACCTGTTAGCTCGATACACATTTACTTACTGTCTGTCTACGGGCTGTAAACATGATTAACAAATCCTAGGGTTGATCATGTATGACTTAACTCTTGCTAGTCCTCGCATTTTGTACGACTAGCTTCATGATCAGCTGAATATGTAATATTTGGGACGCCTTTTATTGTATATTTGGTGGTCTAACATCTTGTAATTATATTACTTGCTTGAATTTAGACAATAGACTTGACCTTAAGAGACCGTTGGCTTGTAGTAAACCCTCATATCTAGACAGCCGTGACCGTATAGCGAGGTGGTTTCCATTTTAATATACGTAGCTGGCTATGTTCGCCCCTGCTCTCCAGTATTCTGGTTCTGGGGCGTGACATGGTTTAAGTGGTGGCCCATGCAGGTCTTGGCATTCAAGAAATGTGAGGGTTTACCGAATAGATGTCTCAATCAGTACTCGTCCTTGATCTCCGTTCATATCCTCTGAATCTCTGGAATCTTGACCTGATCACATGCTTGTATCGTTGATCTGTCCTGGTCCTTTCTTATTGTTTTCTATGTCGTTTTCTTTAGCAGCATTGTTCATGAACCAGCTAATCAGCAAGGTGAAGCAACTCCCGTGGACCAGCAGCAACCGGAGATCAAGCCCAACACTCCGGAGTAGCCTCCAGAGTTGTGCCTACTGGAGGAGAGCCCCCAGTCCAGCTCGTTCAGCCTGCCGGACGATGGCACTTTGGTAGGTCTCATCAGGACCTTGATAGCTTCCAAGATCGCAGAGGAGACGCCTTGCACCAGGTAGTGGCGGATGCCTTGACCAGAGACGGTCATCCAGGGAACAGCACGGCCAACAGCTTCAAGTGCTTGAACCCTCCCTTCTTCGACGGTAGTGAAGATGCGATTGTCGCAGACGCTTGGCTTCAGGATACCGAGGTGATTCTGGAGGCAGCTAGAACACCTGAGAATGAGAAGGTGGTGGTGGTACGCTTGTAGTTGCTGGACTTAGCTCGCAGTTGGTGGGCGGCACAAGCCATGGGATTAATGGCACCCATTGCTTGGGCAGTATTTAGAGAAAGATTCCAGACGAAGTATTTCGATGCTGTAGCTCGGTACGACCTGCAGACGAGATTTACCAACTTGAAGCAAGGAGGCAGAACGGTCGACAGTTACGCATCTAAGTTTTTTAGACTCAGTAGGTTTGTCCCCACCTTGGTGGCAACCTAGTTTGATAGGGCCCAGCGGTTCCAGCAGGGACTGCATTTGGAGATCTTGTTAGCAGTCGAGCAGTTCGGGCACCAGACGTTCGATGCAGTATTGAGAGCGGCTAGGAGGCATGAGTACACCTCCCAGAGGATTGTGGATAGGACCGGAGGTAGGAAGCGGTCCACAGTCAGATGCGCCAATCATCAGCTCCCGTCCCGGCAGCTAGAAGTTTGACTATTGGAACTCCGAGGTGGGCGGCCTCAGTAACGTCGGTTCAGCATTCGACCCCGACGTACCCGCAGCAGCAGAAGCAGAAGGAGGCTTCCACGATGTGATGCTCTCATTGTGGAAAGCCAGGCCATGTGGTGCCAGATTGTCGTAGGGCGCAAGGATTGTGCCTGGCTTGTGGAGCGGTAGATCACAAGATAGGAGCCTGCCCGAATAGGGGTAGTTCATCCTCCTCCAACCTAACCAGTCCATCGGTTAGGGGACCAGCACCTATGCAGCAACAGCAGTACCCGAGGCCATTGTTGCCTCAGGCCCAGGCGTTTCATCTGCAGAACCAGCAGCAGTATACCCAAGCCCAAGTGCAGAGCAGGCAGAGAGGTTTCCCAGAGGGGACCCGCAGCTAGAGGACAAGGTCAGGCCATGATGATGACTATGGAAGAAGAAGTTGCACCAAGTGAGGTAGTGGCAGGTACTATTCTCGTCAACTCCTCTCCAGTATTGGTATTATTTGATTCTGGTGCATCGTATTCATTCATGTCTGCACGATTCGTGACACAAATAGGGTTGGAGCCAGAGTCATTATCAGTAAGGCTCAATATACTTACTGGTAATGGTCTTGTGGGAGTAGATAGAGTGTTTTCCTCGTGTCAGATTGTAGTTAGCGGTAGAGAGTTCCCCGCTAGATTTATAGAATTCCTTATGGCAGACTATGATGTGGTCTTAGGCATGGATTGGTTGAGGAACCAGTATGCTAGGATAGACTGCTATGTTGGCAGAGTTGTTTTCAGCATTCCAGGCGAGCCAGAGTTCTCATTTTCCAGAGGCGCAGTGGAGCCATCTTCTCCAGTGTTGCGGATGGCAGTAGCAGTAGAGCAGTTACCCAGGATAGTTAAAAATTTTTTAATGTCTTCCCAGAGGAACTTCCAGGGATGCCGCCAGAGCGGAAGATCGAGTTCACTATAGACTTGATCCCCAACAGCACCAGTATCAGAGCGAGTCTACAGAATGGCGCCTTCAGAACTAGAGATTTTGTACAAGATGATTGAAGAACTCAGGACCATGGGATTCATTCGTGCAAGTGGATCGCCTTGGGGAGCCCCGATACTTCTTGTGAAAAAGAAGGATGGTACGTCCTGGCTATGTGTAGATTATCGTACTTTGAACTCAGTGACAATTAAGAACAGATACCCTCTCCCGAGGATAGATGACTTGTTTGATCAACTCAAAGGGGTTTCAGTGTTTTTGAAGATAGATTTTGGTCAGGATACCATCAGATCAGAGTTAGAGAGCAGGACATCCCGAAGACAGCTTTCCGATCTAGGTATGGGCATTGAGAGTTCCTTGTTATGCCCTTTGGAGCGACCAATGTGCCAGCCGTATTCATGGACCTCATGAATCGCATTTTTATGCCCTACTTGGATCAGTTCGTGATCGTGTTCCTAGATGATATCCTGGTCTACAGCAAGAGCGAAGCAGAGCATGAGCAGCATCTCAAAATCGTCCTTCAGACGCTTAGAGAGCATCAATTGTATGCCAAGTTCAGTAAATACGAGTTCTGGCTCGATCGCATTTCGTACTTGGGTCACATTATTACTCGAGAAGGAGTGGAAGTGGATCCCCAAAAATTGTGGCTATCGAGTCATGGCCAGTACCCAGCTCAGTGGCAGAGGTTCGCAGCTTCCTTGGATTGGCCGGCTACTACCGGCAATTTGTTTCAGATTTTGTAAGGATTTCAGTACCGATGACCCAGTTGACCCGCAAGGATGTGCAGTTTGCTTGGACAGCACAGTGTCAGGAGTCATTTAAGAAGTTGAAGTGAGGGTTGATAACGGCTCCCATTCTCATACTTCCAGATGGGACCGGAGGATTCACAGTTTATTGTGACACTTCAGGCAGAGATTGGAGTGTGTATTGATGCAGCATGGGAAGGTAATATCTTATATATCACGTCAACTTTGTGATCATGAGAAGAATTACCCGACCCACGACTTGGAGCTGGCAGCAGTAGTTTGCACTTAAGTTATGGAGGCACTACTTGTATGGAGATAGAGTGGAGATATTTACAGATCACAAGAGCCTGAAGTATGTTTTTACCCAGAAGGACCTTAATATGCGGCAGAGAAGATGGCTCGAGCTATTGGTAGACTACGATATGGATTTGCAATATCACCCAGGGAAGGCCAACGTTGCAGCAGATGTGTTGAGCCGGAGAGCCGGAGTTTACCTTCTAACGGCACAACCAGAGTTATTGGCAGATTTTCAGAAGATGGGGATTGAGGTGGTTCTTTCTACCAGTGTGGCATTGATGGCCAGTCTACAGGTTCAGTCCAGCATAGTTGAGAGAATCCGGATGGCACAGTCTATAGATTCTAAGATTCAGCGGCTCAGAGCAGAGTGTGAGGTAGGAATAAGACCGAGTTGTGCATTCATGAAGATGGTACTCTTCGATACGGTACTCGTCTTTTGTACCTAGTGGAGATATCAGACAGGAAGTTACGGCAGAAGCTCACAGTTCGCAGTATTCTATTCATCCTGGTGGTACGAAGATGTACCGTGATATTCATCAGCATTTCTGGTAGAATGGCATGAAGAGGGAGATAGCCCGGTATGTCTCTCGGTGTTTGGTTTGCCAGCAGGTTAAAGCTGAACATCAGAGGCCCGCTGGACTTCTTCAGCCCTTGCCGATTCCAGAATAGAAGTAGGAGCATGTGACCATGGATTTTGTGACTGGATTGCCTAGATCCCCTGGTCGAGATGCTATTTGGGTTATAGTTGACCGGCTCACGAAGGTGGCTCATTTTCCCCATTCAGAGTTGGGTAGTCAACGGCTCAGTTGGCAGAGATGTACCTCAGGCAGATTGTCAGGCTTCACGGTGTGCCCGTCAGTATTACCTCGGACCGAGATTCAAGGTTGCCGTCACACTTTTGTCGCAGCCTGCAAGAGAGTTTGGGAACTCACCTTCAGTTTAGCTCAGTATATCATCTGCAGACAGATGGCTAGTCAGAGCGCACCATCCAGACTCTTGAGGATATGTTGCGGTCATGTACACTTGACTTCGGTGGGTCATGGGAAGATCACCTGCACCTGGTGGAGTTCTCGTACAATAATAGTTTCCTGGCCAGTATTCTGATGGCTCGTTCGAAGCTCTGTATGGTAGAAGTGCAGGTCCCCGCTAACATGGGACGATGTCGGAGAGAGGCAGATGCTCGGTCCAGAAATGATTGCCCAGACAGTTGAAGTAGTCAGAAGAGTCAGGGATCATCTTCGAGTTGCCCAAGACCTCCAGCGACATTGGGCCGATGTCCATCGCGTCCCTTAGAGTTTGCTATCGGCGACCATGTATTCCTTAGGATCTCACCTAACCGCAGCGTCATTCGCTTTGGCGTATGAGAAAAGCTTAGTCCTAGGTATATAGGGCCGTTCGATATCCTGGAGCGAGTAGGAGATGTATCCTATCGTCTCGCTCTTTCGCCGTCGCTAAGTGAGGTGCATGATGTATTCCATGTGTCCCAATTACGATGGTACGTCCCAGACCCAAGCCACATCCTGGACCATTCGGAATTGGTTGTTGGTACCAACCTTTCGTATGAGGAGAAGCCCGTGTCTATTTTGGACCGGAGGGAGAAGATACTCAAGAACAAGACTATTAGCTTAGTCCGTGTTGCTTGGGGTCATCACTCTCTAGGTGAGTCAATGTGGGAGCGTGAGGATGATATCCGATCGCGATATCCCTATCTGTTTGACCCGTAAGGTATAATGTCTTCCTTACGCCTTATGTTTTCGTTTCTTGATTGCATGTATGATTGTACGATGGAGTTGCTTAGTGTAGTTGTGGGTGCTTAGTGTAGCTTGTCGTGGCAATCTCTAGCTCCTTGATTAAATTCCGAGGATGAATTCTTTTAAGGTGGGTAGAGTTGTCACCCCGTTTCCCGTATTTCGTATTAATACTCGTAATCGATTTTGGCATGTATTTTTATTTTCTCGACTTGTGGAATTTTAGGTTTTCTCGTATTTTGGGTTTCGGCCTGGCTCGATTTTAATTGGTTTGGTTTGAATTGGTTTTAAACCCCATGGAACACCTTAACCTATACTCCACCTTCATTCCACCACAACCCACCCTC
Source organism: Iris pallida (assembly GCA_029216955.1). Taxonomy (NCBI): domain Eukaryota; kingdom Viridiplantae; phylum Streptophyta; class Magnoliopsida; order Asparagales; family Iridaceae; genus Iris; species Iris pallida. The sequence goes on from JANAVB010033616.1 coordinate 14,379,067, forward strand.
ATTAATATCTCCACCAACCTTCTCTCTCCTCATTACTCTTCCATTAATTTTCCATCATCTTCTTCCTTCTTCCACACAACACTCCACCCATAGGCAAGTGCACCTTGCCACCAAATAAGCACCACATTTTATTTGTCCATTAGCTAGATTAGGCCATGGAGAACAACATTAGAACTTGGCATTTTGTGATTTGGAGTCTCCATTGTTCTAGATCTAAGTTTAATTATTTTCGGATTTCTTGATTTTGATCTATTGAACTTTGAGTTTTGCTTTTTTGAGGCTTCCATGTGGAAGAGAATTCAATTTTACACAAGATAGAACCTTAAAAATCCAGATTTTGTTTTGATTTGGCCAAGATATGAAGAATTGAATTTTTGTGTTCTTGAGAGTTTTCTCTCGGTTGGAGAAGAAGACCCCCCCTTCGGCCTACGCTTTTTAGCGCAGGGCTGACTTGCGCCCAGCCCCCTGGGCTGAACCGTGCAGCCTTTCTCGGCCTGCGCTCAGCTTGCCCCTTGGCGAACTGCGCACCCTCTCCATGCGCCATCGGCCCATGCGCCATCGCCCGTGCGCCATCGGCCCCTGCGCCATCCATCCCCGGCGCACTTGGCCCCTGTGCCATCTGCCCCCGGTGCACTTGACCCCTGCGCCATCTAGCCCCTGCGCCATCTAGCCCTGCCCATCTGCCCCCGACGCACTTGACCCCTGCGCCATCTAGTCCCTGCGCCATCTGCCCCCGGCGTACTTGACCCCAGCACCATCCACCCTCTGCGCAACCCACTTGCCCATGATGGTTTGGTTTATTTCTTGGACTTGGCTTTTCTTTTGTGGATTGGGTTTTGAGATCTTGTTTCTCACAGCACGACCATCTCGATCCAACACGACCTGGCACAGTTTTCGATGATTTTGCTTATTACTAATATGGTTTTTCTGATTCTGTGAAGTATGATTTTAGTACCTCTGATCTTCTTAATAGTGACCCGATGGTGTACACACTTGACTTGTAACCTGTGATTCATGATTTATCTCGGTAACCAGATAACTTGATAGTGGCCCATGGCGGCACTCTTGACTCGTAACTTGACTTGACTGGATGCCGTTGCGATGGCTAACTTGACTCTTGTCACTAACTCTGACACCGTGGTGTTCCTGCTTGCTTGCTTGTGCAATCCACTTGTCTTGTCTTGTCATGTCTTGAACGTGACTCCCTCGTTCCCACGGTCATGGATTCATACTAAATATGGATTAGGCTAATGACTAGATCAAACTATAGTTCATGGAGGATTTCCAGTCACAGGCAATCTCGTTATCTGGGCGCTTTAATTGGCCTTGTAGCTTGCCGACGAGTAGAGCACATTTCCAGCACACTGTCATGTGTTGCACCCTCTAAGTCACCTAAGGGTATATCGTCTCCTGGGTGATGTACCCAACCATACTCTCAACCCGCGGAAGGATAACTGGATAGTCTGCAGGGCTTGGGACTGGGAAGTTCTCATTGTCTTGTTAGTAGTTAGGCTTGTGATAATCCTAGTTAGTTAAAGTAGTAAGCCGTAGTAATTGCTTAGCCGTTGTCAATGGATGGTGTCTAGCGATGTCTAAGTCTCGTCTAAGTCCCTATACCTGGTACTCCTGTACATGATTGTTTAACTTATCTTTAACAATGAATGGACAGAGACGAGTGCTATTCAGGCGAAGGATTACAACCCCGGTCCTTGTTTGGTTTACGGGTTGTAATCTGGCTTCCAGAATGGTTCAATGTCCCTAGTCGCTTATTGTCCTGCTGTACTTTTATTACCTGTATTTTTCTTCATTTTTTATGTTCTGATATGCTGGTTTTGTTCTTATTTCATGGCCTCCCTTGTGGCACTTGCTCTTTCTGGGTTTGACCCAGCTGGTTTTGTGTGGCCAGATTTTGGAGCAGCACCCGAGGATCTACCGAACCTCCAGCCCGATGGTGGCGACTAGAAAGAATCCGGGCTACCAGTGGGTTTCTTATTTTGTTTCATTCACTCTATTGTAAAATTATTCTTTTGAGGCGTTTAGGCGACGAGCACCTGTTAGCTCGATGCACATTTACTTGCTGTCTGCCTACGGGCTGTAAACATGATTAACAAATCCTAGGGTTGATTATGTATGACTTAACTCTTGCTAGTCCTCGCATTTTGTATGACTAGCTTCATGATCAGCTGAATATGTAATATTTGGGACGCCTTTTATTGTATATTTGGTGGTCTAACATCTTATAATTATATTACTTGCTTGAGATTGAGACAATAGGCTTGACCTTAAGAGACCGTTGGCATGTAGTAAACCCTCATATCTAGACAGCCGTGACCGTATAGCGAGGTGGTTTCCATTTCAATATACGTAGCTGGCTATGTTCGCCCCCTCTCCAGTATTCTGGTTCTGGGGCGTGACAGTGTCGGCGGTAGAACGCTATCCTAGGTCAATTATCTAACAATATATAAGGTACCTGTATAGTATATACACTCCGAATAGAGGTGACATAGCAATACAGTCTCAATCACATCTAAGGCAGAATACAGTAAAAAGATAGATAGATATGGAACGAAATGAATCCACAGAGATACATTCAGATAGAAGTCTAAGTGTCTAAGATAACATCTCCATAAACATAAGATAAAACAAACTCCCAGTATATACAATAATGTATCAATGAGAAAGATAAGGTAAGAGTCTAAGCTAGCAGTCTAAACCACTGGTGGTAGATCCTCTACTGCAAGTGGGGCCAAGTCACAAGTGTTATCTAAGCTGCACCATAATGGGTAGACACCAGAGCCTCATCATTCTCTGTAAAATTTTCAATAGGTCCAGTCAGGATAGGAGCGAGCACAATACATCTTAACAAATCATAACAGGATAGGAAATATAATCATGCTAGAGAGTAAGATACATGAAACTGAAAGAATAACATGATATAAGAGAGAGAAAAAGACTGTAAGTAAATATCTACAATATAATAGAGGACTAATCAGTGACTAGTGATTCAGAGTACAAGATAAATATGTGAATAGCTGGAGGGTATTCATGACTATACTAAAGAGGTGATTCATGACTATACTGCTTTGGAATTATTCATATGTTCATTTTTACTCCCCCATCCCTAATCAATACACAAGGATCCAGTCAAGTTACGTTAAGATTCATGACTATACTACTGGCCCATAAAGGGTGATTTAAGAGTAGTTCATGAAGATTCGTGAAGGCTCTATGATTCATGAGAGTACAGAAATCACAAGCTGATACATGAAGATTCATGATAATAGAAGCATGAGATACATGATATAAGTGAAACACACGAAACAAGAGTATCTGATGCTCCCGAGGGGGATAACATCTCATAAAGGGATCCATATAGTACTAATATGTGTTACCAACGTGTCAGCATCAAGTAAGTAATCTATAGCATAAAATATAATCCTAAACAAGATATGAAATGATCAGAGAATGTACTCGCCTGGTATCCTGAATATCTGAAGAGAATATACTGTCCGAGGAGTGGTGTCTGCCTCCTATAGAGCAGTACAAGTTACTACATGTCTAAAAAATAAAATAGACTGTTACAATGCATCTACATGATGTTTAGGGTCAATCTAGGCTAAAGTCAACCTTTGGTCAACTCTAGTCAACTCTATCAGTCAAACTAGGTCAAATCTAGTCTAGTTAGGTCAAACAGGGTCAAACAAGGTCAAACAAGGTTAAACTAGGTTAAACTAGTCTAAGTTGGTCTAACATAGGCTTAACAAGTCCATCTAGATCACTAACTAATTAGCCTAGCAAGCACACACCGTTCAAGTCACACAAGTCTACAATACACTAACTCAAGTGTACCCTCTCCACATGCTATAGGCTATTCTACCTAGGCCATGAGCCATACATACATGTAGGCCATACACCCATTTCTACCATATATCTATATACACTCCATTCACATAGGCAAATGCAATATTCACATTACATTACACATATCACATTAGTAATATATATATTATATATATATATATATATATATATATATATATATATTTATTTATATAAATATATATATATAATATTATATATATAATATTTTTATATAAATATATATATATATATTTTATATTTATATATATTTTATATATATAATATATTATATATATATATATATTATATTATATATATTATATATATATCTATATATATATATATATATATATAATATATATAGAAAGATAGGGGGGTCATGCTTGTGTGTGTGTCCAGTGTTTCCTGTGTGTAACAGGAAAACAATAGTGTGTTGTGTAATGTGTGTACATAGGTGAGTGGGTGTGTAGGAATGCGTGTGTGCAATACATACATGTGTGTTTAGATAGGAGACTTGTGTTTGTGTGTTTACATAGAGGACCTGTGTGTGTTTGTGTCATGTGTGTGACTAAAACAATGGTTTAGATAGGGTGTCAATGTAGATTAGTGTGTATACATGAAGGTGAGTGTGTGGGGAACAAAACAATGTGCCTGTGTATGTAAATAGGCTATGTGTCTTAGGAATTAAGTGACAGTGGGTAGGTGTTAGTAGTGCCAATGTGACATGAATTAGATAGGGAAATGTGTGAATAGGTGTGTACATGACAGGTTGTGTGAGTGTATTTACACGGCTGAAATCAGTGTCATGTATGTTACACATGTAGGTGCATAGGAAGCAGTGGGTTAGTGTTTCCAGGAAGTTCAATGTGTGTGAGGGAAACAAACAAGTAACAGCTTCATAAACTTAGTCCTAGCATCTAGCATATCAAAACCCACTTCGAAAACCCATTGCTCAACACAAATCACAAACTAACATGATCCCTATTCATTGCACATGTAGGTGAACTTAACAAATCATTCAGCAACGTTAATCAGTTAAAAATGCAAATTTACCCAGAAAATTCATCTCATGTTTGTGTATCAGTCGGGTATCAGAATATTGGGGGATTCCATAATTTCGAGTTCAATTAACATAGTAGAATGCTAAGTAATGGTTGGTAAACCTAGATACACATTGCACGTGTCCTTCAAGTTATTTCGTGTCCAACAAACACGACACAAAAGTGTCCACAACAATTCAAAACATGGGGTGCACCCAGTGGATCACAGCGTCGTGCACGAGTGCACACACGTGTAGGACACGACACTTCTTCGCGTCATGCACACGCCCACGTGTTCACCTAGGATAGGTCTACATGCTGGGCAGCCTGACACGTGTCCATGACGTGTCCACTGCGGACACGAGTGCGTGTTTGCGCGTGTCTGTGCGTTTCTCTGCTGTCAGTGCACGACAGTGCAAATTACGTGCGGGTCGAATTGCTCCTAAACTAGTCAATAAGATCTTATGAAATTTTGTAGGCCTCGTGTCAGTCACCCAAGGTGTCCACACCAAAATTCGTGTCACAAGTGTCCTGTGCAAGGAGTTCAAGGACCCGATAGGCAGGGCACTGAACCGGTCTCTAACAGCGTGTCCGACCTCAAAATCGGAACAAAATGACATGAAATACAATTCAGTCTTCAAAAAATTATTACATACACCTAGATCTAGAGATCTATGTAATTAGATTTACAAAACACGAAAATAAAATCATATGAGGCATTTTAACAAACACCTATCTATCCACTATGATACGTGTCCGATACGGACACCAAATGGACACGAATTTAGCCCAAATTTTAGGGACAACTAGGGACTCCTAGATCTAGCCCTAAATACAAAGAAAATAGAATATTAAATCAATTTGTGGAGTTTTACCTATAGGTGCAATATCAAGAAAAAGCTTCAAATGGAGGTTTTTCCTTGCTATCCAAATGCTCCAAATTGCACAAAAACTGAGATAAATCTCCAAAAATAGTAAATACACAGTAATTAGATCACAATACAAAAGACTAGAGTCAAAAAGGACTTAAAATAAATTTATTAGGATTTTAGGACAATGGGGATACCTTTCCTTCAAAAATCTAGGTCAAGCACAAAAGAGGCAAGAACAACTTAAGAGAATACCTATAGGCAAGGGGGAGCCCTAAGTGGCCAGCCATGGGTGGGTTTTTTGGGGTTTGGGCTTAAGTCATGGGCCTATGGCTCAATTACATAAGTCATGAATTGGAAAATCACAAGTCATGAGTTAAGTCGTAAGTCATGAAACCATTTCACTTAAACTCAATCCTCCTATTTAAAACTAGTTTCTAATGACTAAAATAGGTTAACTTAAGTTAGACTAGGGTCACCATAGCTAGGTTAGCTTCTATGCTAGTATAAAGTCTCAATAAGTCAAAGTCAAAGATAGAATCTCCAATTCAATAAATTAAATAAAAAAATTCAAAATTCACCAAATGACCAAAATACCCGCAAGCTAAAATATGGTAGTGACAATTATCTTCATCTTCTTCTTCTCTCCAACCCTAGGCAAGTACATCTTGCCAATCCTTGAGCAAAGTTATTTTGGTTTGTTCTATTTTTTTCTTGTATGATTCTAAGCATCTTTAGGACTTGGAGTTTTCGGTTTGGATGGATGTATTTTGTAGATCTAAGTTTATAGCCTTTTCAGTTTTTTTAGGTTTTGATCTACTAAACTTTATTATTTTTAAGTTTTGATTGTTCTATGTTGTAGAGAAGATTTTACCCAAAATAGACCTTTGAAAAGTTAGATTTCAACTTATTTTGAGGAAGTTATGGCAAAAATAAGATTTGGACATCTTCTATGTTCATCTGTCCTAATTCTGGCAGAGACGATGAATAGTGCCATAGGATGGATAGTTCGCATGGATGCATAGTGCCGCATGGATGAATAGTGTCGTATGGCTTGCATAGTGTCGCATGACTTGCATAGTGCCGTAGGCTTGCATAGTGCCGTATGGATGAATAGTACCGCAAATGAATAGTACCGCATGGATGCATAGTACCACAGAAATGAATAGTGCTGCAGGAATGAATAGTGCCGCATGGCTTGTATAGTACCGCAGGCATGAATAGTGCTCCATGGCTTGCATAGTGCCGTATGGCTTGCATCGTATCGCAGTCTTGTATAGTGCCGCATATATGTGCCGCAGGAATGAATACCACAGGATGAATAGTACCACAAGCTTGCATAGTACCACATGGCTTGAATAGTGTCGCAGGCCGCATAGTGCTGCAGAATGCGCAAGTGCCTACTTTGGCTGTTTTTGGCTATTTTATGTCATATTTGGCTGATTTGTGGCCAGAATTTCTTCAAACTCCCAACATAAAAGTTGTAGATCTTTTCTTGGCTTCAAGAATATGTTACCAACTATTTTATGCAAGTTTCTTTCATTCTTGATATGGTGCTTATGATTGTATTACATGTTTTCTATCTTGGCCTAAATTGTGACGACCCTACTTAATAGCTTGATATTCCTTTAATAAATGAATTTCTTAACATGATTTGATAATATTGTACAGTTAGAGAATGATTGTACCCCTCTCATACCCTTAACACTAGCACAGATTCAATTGGTATTTTAGGCCAAGTAGTTACCTCGTTTATTCCTTCCCTTATGTTATGATGCACCTTTTATCAAGATCTATCACAAGCTTTCTTACGTCTATGATTGCTTAACATGATAGTGACCCTGTCACTCTCCGTTCCCGGAATACGTAAATTTTTATTTTTCTGTATAGTATCTGGCACATGTATCTTTATTGCATGTATCCTGTATTTGTACTGGGCCATGGCATGGAACAGTATCTCATCGCGGAATAGTGTGCCACCTTTGTCCTTGTTTGGTTGTAGGCGTGGTTCCTATTTCGATGATAGGATTTCTGGACCGTATTGTGGATAGGATTTTATTTAATTAATTTGATTAATTATTTAATTGTTGCATGAAGCATTTAATATGTCATTAGTCATATGGTTAAGAGCATGCTTAAGATTAGGGTTTTTTGAGTCAACCCAACCCCTATATATATTCTCTTTCCCTCTCTCTCTCTCCTCATTCACTTTTTATTTCATTTCCTCCAACCAACATTTAGGCAAGTGCACCTTGCACCAAATGGAGAGATCCTTGTATTTTTTATTTTTTGATTTTTTTTGATATGATTTGTCTATATTGTTCTTCTCATCATCGTCTACAAGTTTAGTTCTTGGAGCTTTTGATTTTAATGGCTAGTTTTGTGTAGATCTAAGTTTCTAAAACTAGGGTTCTATGGATTTTAATGGTTTTGATCTATCAAACTTGGTTGTTTTCGAAAACTAATGATCCTATGTTATAGAAAATTTGATTCTACCCAATTTTGACCTTTGAAAAGTTAGATTTTGACTTATTTTGATGAAGTTATGGCCAAAACAATATTTAGGCATCTTCAATGTTCATCTGTCCTGTTCTAGCAGGGACGATGAATAGTGCCGCAGGATGAATAGTATCGTATGGCTTACATAGTATCGTAGGCTTGTATGTGCCGTATGGAATGAATAGTACCACAGGATGAATAGTGCAGCATGGCTTGCATAGTGCCGCAGGCGCAAGGATGAATAGTACTGTATGGCTTGCATAGTACCGCAGGCTTACATAGTGCCGCATGGAATGAATAGTGCCGCAGGATGAATAGTACCGTATGGCTTGCATAGTGCTGCAGGCTTGCATAGTGCTGCATGGATGTAGTGCCGGATGGCTTGCATAGTACCACAAGGTTGTATAGTGCCGCATAGAATGTGTAGTGCCGTGGGATGAATAGTGCCGCATGGCTTGCATAGTACCACATAGTGCCATTTTGGCTGTTTTATGTCGTATTTGGCTGATTTATGGCCAAAATTTCTCCCAACTCCCAACATAAAGTTGTAGATCTTTGTATTGGCTTCAAGGATCTTCATGTCTCACTTTAACCAGAATTTATATGTGACTTTTATGTCACGAAGGGTCCGTATGACTTCCTGACTTAACCGTGTTCCTGATTTGATTACCTGTGTCCGTGTTGGTACCTATTCTAAGTGTATTGAGATACAATATTAGTATGCACTGCGGTGCTATTTAATGAGTGCACTGAGGTATGACTCTACGTGCTAAGTGATCATTCGTGTTATATGTCAATACATATGTACCTTCCAGCCAGTCATGATAATTGGTCAGTAATAGCGTCGTGGTATATTGATTGTTGTTTGATGCATTACACTAAGCATGGATCTAGATTTGGTACTCCTTGAGCCGATATGGATTCATACTTAGGGTACATACTATGGTACAACATATAGGAGGATGACCATGTGACCACAATATGTAATTCTAATATCAAGATAGGGTTAATCTAAGCAACTTAACTTGGTAGATGCATTGGGTGGGAAGAATCCGAGATCGTGCCATACTAGCCACCCTAGGTCCAGTCCTGACGTGTCGGGCTGGCCCCACGGATATGGTTTCATTCGCCTATAGCGGATGATTATATCCGACTCCTACGTGCTATGTGTTATATGTTTCAGTACGGTGGCCTTACGGGGGACCGGTGCATAATTAAAGTGCTACGCATATGTATATTTATAATGGATTGGCTAGCCCTGCTTGGTTGACACGATCTGAGGATTCTATATTACATTACTGGGATAACACAGGCAAATCATACAAGCCTTAGGATTGATTGGCCGCTTATAAGCTGACTTGTTTGTGATATGTTTTCTTCTGTTAGCAACTGAGGAACATGGACTATCGTGGTGCGTGGTCCAACCCATGTCCTTGTTTGGTTGTTGGGTTGGGCTATTGTGCTGCGATAGGTTATGGACAGAAGTCGCGATCAGAAGCCCTTCACCTGCCCATGGTTATAGGATATATCTTATCTCGACATGATATTGGCACCATTTGTCCTTGTTTGGTTGTAAGGGTGTCGTATTGTCTCGATGATATGGTATAAGCCTATAACTCATGAATCAGGTCTTATTTTACTCATTGGATTTTATCTCACTCTTTTGTGCTCCCTTGTGGTACTTGATATTCGGGGCCTGACCCGTTGGTTTTGTTTGGCCAGATCTCGTAGCAGTGCCAGAGGATCCAGCCTTCTACCCGAATAATGGTGCACACCAGGAGTATAGGCACCAGGGACCATGAGTGGGTTTCTTCTTCACCGCTCTGATATCTTCTATTTTGTACTTGGCGTTTAGCCACCGGCACCTGTTTAGCCGGCAGTTCTGGACATTCATTCCTTACATAATTGTAATTAAATCAGACTGCAGCTGACTACGGTTATGTACTATTGACTCTCGGTACTACTTATTATTTTGTATAGCTAGGCTCATGAATCATTTTGATGAAGCGTCGGGGATGCCTTACTGCTTTGTCCTATATTATCATTATTTATGCTTTTGTTTTGATTGATTGAGACATAGATACTCTGTGAGACCATAGGAGACTTGATTGTAGCATGTACCCCCTAGTCTCTTGACAGCCACAATCACTTTATGACGGTTATATACCTCATATGGAGTAGCTGGTCTAGTCCGTCTCAGTATTCCGATACTGGGGCATGACAAGCTTTTATTGGTAGCCCATGCAGGTCTATTTTTCAGACTAGTGGGATGTCCGATTATAGGAGTCTCAATCAAAACATGTTCCCCTTGATCTCTGATTCGTTTTCTCTTTCTTCCACCTTGATTGCTAATTGATTGTCATCCTCGATTCCTTTTGTCCTGTCTTTTGATACCTTGTATCCTTTCCTTTAGGGGTACATCATTTCGGCTATTGGAGGAACCGACATGGAAGAGAATCCAGTAGAGCAGGGACCAGTTGGAGATCAGCAAGGGGTAGCCCCTCTACCTGGACAGATTCACATCGAGAACGTTACCAGCATGAGCCAGTTGAGCTGCAGAGGCCAGAAGTTCCCGTACCTCCAGTGATGTCGGTAGTACCAGTAGCACTAGACGCACTGGCACTGTTACAGATTATCAAAGGTTTATTGGAAACCCAACAACCCAGATGGAAGCCCAACAACAAAAATAGACCCAGCAGCAAGAACATAATGTATTACTGAATCAGGGGTTACAGCTAGCTCTTGAGAGAAGTGTCAGAAATGACTCGGAGCGTCGGAAGGTTTTATCGACTTAACCCGAGATACTTTGACGGCACGGAGGATGCCATCACGGAGAATGCTTGGCTTCAGGATATTGAGGCCATATTGACCGCATCAAAGGTTCCAGCAGAAGAGAAGGACCAAGTCAGACTGTTACTTCAGGATCTCGCCCGCGACTGGTGGGCATCAGAAGATGTTGGAATAAGTGTCATGTTCCTTGGGATAGCTTCGTACCAGATTCAAGGCCAAGTACTTTGGCGTGGTAGCTCGGTATGAGCTTCAGCAGAGATTTATCAGCCTCAAGCAGGCTGGCAGGACGGTGGATGGTTATGCAGCGGAGTTCTATAGATTGAGTAGGTTTGCTCAAACGATGGTAGCGACAGAGCCAGAGAGAGCAATGAGGTTCCAAAGGGACTTCACTTAGAGATTATGCAACTGGTCGAGGGACACGACTACCAGACATTCGATGCAGTATTGATGGCGGCTCGAAGGCACGAGCTTACTATTCATAGGTTATCAGCAAGGACTGGCCAGAAGAGGTCTCATACGTAGAGTACGGGAGAAGGATGAGCAGTACCTCGGATCAGCACCAGCGCCTGGCATCCGTATTTGTGATGCAGCACCGGTCACGACAGTTGTGATGGCACCAGTTCGATAGCAGCAACCGAGGCACCAGGAACGTCAGGAGGCACCAGTGGGTTACTTATTATGGTAAAAGAGGGCACACTCGGGAAGTGTCGGTCAGCGAATGGGCAGTTCTTGAGGTGTGGAGGTTCAGACCATCGTATAGCTACGTGCCCATAGATATAGAGGCCAGGAGGGCCAGCTCAACAGTTTCCGGCGTTGCCAGCTCCAGAGGTAGCACCGTATCAAGGGCCAGCACTAGCAGTGAGACCACTAGCCCAGCATCCATTACTGACACAAGCTTAGATGTACCGACAAGCGCAACATCAGGTAGGACCGCATCAGGTTGGATAGCAGAGGCCACAACAGCAGGGCCAGGGAAGGCAGCAACAGAAAGTCCAGCAGGGGCAGAGGCAAATAGAATTTAGAGTATTAGAGCAGAGGTTTACCGAAGTCGGTCAGATTGTGGGTAAGTTTTGAGTATTATCGTTATAATTCCTTAAGTTCTATATTCGAAGAATGAAGGCGACTTTCTCATCTCACTCATCTTCTCTCGTATCATGTGATACATGCTCATCATGTGTCTTGATTACGAGAGTACGTCCTGGGCAGAGTCTCGTTCATGATTAAGTCATTGGTACCGACTTATCTCAAGCGTTGACCCTTGTCCACTTTGGGAGTCGGTGTAGGACCTCAAGGACGAATTCTGACCTAACTGACTTGGGAGGCATATTTTATTCGTATGTGTCCGATCACTTTCCTTCTAGGGTATGATGTTTGTGCTTTTATTTGATTGTTCTTTCATTTGTAATCTGTTCATATGCCATGTGTTGTTTGATGATTGTGCTTGCTATGTGTCCTGAGTGTATTTCATGATCTGAGAGCGCGCCCGACTAGCCTTATCGAAATTCCGAGGATGAAATTTTTCTAAGGAGGGTAGAGATGTCACTCCCGTTCCCAGAATACGTAAATTTTTGATTTTTCTATATATAGTATCTGGCACCTGTATCTTTATTATATGTTTCCTGTATTTGTACCGGGCCATGGCATGGAACAGTATCTCGTCGCGGAATAGTGTGCCACCCCTTGTCCTTGTTAGGTTGTAGGCATGGTTCACTATTTCGATGATAGGATTTCTGGACCGTGTTGTGGTTAGGATTTTATTTAATAAATTTGATTAATTGTTTAATTGTTGCATGAAGCATTTAACATGTCATTAGTCATATGGTTAAGAGCATGCTTAAGATTAGGGTTTCTTTGAGTCAACCCGACCCCTATATATATTCTCTTCCCATCTCTCTCTCCTCATTCACTTTTTATTTCATTTCCTCCAACCAACATTTAGGCAAGTACACCTTGCACCAAGTGGAGAGATCCTTACATTTTTCATTTTTTGATTTTTCTTTGATATGATTTGTCTATATTGTTCTTCTCATCCTCTACAAGTTTAGTTCTTGGAGCTTTTGATTTTAATGGCTAGTTTTGTATAGATCTAAGTTTCTAAAACTAAGGTTCTATGGGTTTCCATGGTTTTGATCTATCAAACATGGTTGTTTTCAAAAACTTATGATCCTATGTTGTAGGAAATTTGATTCTACCCAATTTTAACCTTTGAAAAGTTAGATTTTGACTTGTTTTGAGGAAGTTATGGCCAAAACAATATTTAGATATCTTCTATGTTCATCTGTCCTGGTTCTGACAGGGATGAATAGTGCCACAGGATGAATAGTGCCGTATTGCTTGCATAGTGCCACATAGAATAAATAGTGTCGCAGGATAAATAGTGCCGCATAGCTTGTATAGTGCCGTAGGCTTATATAGTGTCGCATGGATGCATAGTGCCGCATGGCTTGTATAGTACCGCAGGCTTGCATAGTACTATCGAATGAATAGTGCCATAGGATGAATAGTGCCGTATGGCTTGCATGTGCCGTATAGTGCCTATTTTGTCTGTTTTTGGCTGTTTTATGTCCTATTTGGCTGATTTGTGGCCCAAATTTCTCCCAACTCCCAACATGAAAGTTATAGATCTTTGTATTGGCTTCAAGGATCTTCATGTCTCACTTTAACCATAATTCATATGTGACTTTTATGTCACGAGGGGTCCGTGTGACTTTCTGACTTGACCGTGTTCCTGATTTGATTACCTGTGTACGTACTGGTACCTATTCTAAGTGTGTATTGAGATACAATATTAGTATACACTGCGGTGCTATTTAATGAGTGCACTGAGGTGTGACTCTACGTGCTAAGTGATCATTCGTGTTATATGTCAATACATGTGTACCTTCCAGCACAGTCATGGTAATTGGTCAGTAATAGCGTTATGGTATATTGATTGTTGTTTGATGTATTACACTAAGCATGGATCTAGATTTGGGACTCCTTGAGCTGATGTGGATTCATACTTAGGGTACACGTACTATGGTATGACATATAGGAGGATGACCATGTGACCAAGACATGTAATTCCAATATCAAGATATGGTTAATCTAAGTAACTTAACTTGGTAGATGCATTGGGTGGAAAGAATTCCGAGATCGTGACATACTATCCACCGCAGGTCCCTCCTGACGTGTCGGGCTGGCTGCCACGAATATGGTTTCATTCGCCTATAGTGGATGACTATATCCGCAAGTCCAGTCCTGACGTGGCAGGCATGCCATGTCATCACATAAGTTGTCGCTAAGTAGTCGTACTACGTCGCTAATTTTGCGACGTACAGTTTTCGTCGCTCTCCGTCGCTAACTTTGCGACGACCCAGCGACACGGCAGTGACATCGCAAACAACGACGTATGGCGACGAATTTGTCATCTGCGACTAGCTTTTTCGCGACCTTCATTTTTCGTCGCTAAAGTAGTAGCTAATTACCTTTAGCGACGTATTTTACTTAATTAGCGACGTATCTGGACGTCGCTAATTTGGCTTATTTTTGTAGTATAAGTGTTATGTTATATATTTCAGCACGATGGCCTTACGAGGGACCGGTGCATAATCAAAGTGCTACACGTATATGTATATTTATAATGTATTGGCTAGCCCTGCTGGGTTGACATGATCTGAGGATTCCTATATTATATTAGTGGGATAACCCAAGCAAATCATAGAAAGCCGTAGGATTGATTGGCCGCTTGTAAGCCGACTTGTTTGTTATATGTTTTCTTCTGTTAGCAACTGAGGAACATGGACTATCATGGTGCGTGGTCCAACCCATGTCCTTGTTTGATTGTTGGGTTGGGATATTGTGCTGCGCTAGGCTATGGACCAAAGTCGCGATCAGAAGCCCTTCACCTGTCCATGGTTATATGATATATCTTATTTCGGTATGATATTGGCACCGTTTGTCCTTGTTTGGTTATAAGGGTGTCGTATTGTCTCGATGATATGGTATAAGCCTATAACTCGTGAATCAGGTCTTATTTTACTCATTGGGTTTTATCTCACTCTTTTGTGCTCCCTTGTGGTACTTGCTATTCGGGGCCTGACCCCGCTGGTTTTGTTTGGCCAGATCTCGTAGCAGCGCCAGAGGATCCAGCCTTCTACCCGAACAATAGTGCACACCAGGAGTATGGGCGGCAGGACCATTAGTGGGTTTCTTCTTCACCGCTCTGATATCTTCTATTTTGTACTTGGTGTTTAGCCACCGGCACCTGTTTAGCCGGCAGTTCTGGACATTCAGTTCCTTACATAATTGTAATTAAATCAGACTGCAGCTGACTACGGTTATGTACTATTGACTTTCGGTACTAGGTTATCATTTTGTATAGCTAGGCTCATGAATCATTTTGATAAAGCGTCGGGACGCCTTACTGCTTTGTCTTATATGATCATTTTACTGCTTCTTTTTGTTTGATTGATTGAGACATAGATGCTCTGCGAGACCATAGGTGACTTGATTATAGCATGCACCCCCTAGTCTCATGACAGCCACAATCGTCGTATGATGTTTATATACCTCATATGGAGGAGCTGTCCTAGTCCGTCTCAGTATTCTGGTACTGGGGCATGACAGACCCGTTGTGGGGTACTCATGATTTATGTCTTCCTTCTTTTGCTTAACATGATTATGATCCGTTGTGGGGCACTCATGATTTATGTCTTCCTTCTTTTGCTTAACATGATAGTGATCCATTGTGGTGCACTCATAATGTATGTCTTTCTTCTTTGCTTAACACGATAGTGACCCGTTGCGGTGCACTCAAGTCACATGTCACTTCTTTGGTTAACATGATTGTGGCCCGTCTGGCGCACCCCTAACAAGTATCCTTAACATGATAGTATCACGACCCGCACCCACTGTAGGGTACGAGTACGTAGCAGCGCCCAACCTACGCCACAGTGTCGGCGGTAGAACGCTGTCCTAGGTTACTATCTAACAACAATTCATGCAATTATATAATGTACTTGTCAAATCTCTACTCCGAACGGAGGACAAGTATGGATATAATGAAATCTCAATCACAGTCTAAGCACGATATGATAACACATAAGGTTATATAACTAAGACCGAATACAACAATAAAACAAACTACTAAAATAATATAATCTCCAACAATCTCAAAACAACATATCTCAACTTATTTACAATTCAAGTTCTAAAACATAAAACTAAACCTAATCAACTAACTAGTCTCCCGATCACTCCTAAGTGTCGGGGCCAAAGGTAGCTAAGCCGTCTCCTGGTCCATAATAAGTAGGACAAGTATCCTCAGGGCAATCATCTGTAAAATTTTCAACAGGTCCAGTCAGGACAGGAACGAGTACAACTCATCAAAAAATCCCAAGTAAATGAGAGAACTATAAAGCAGTTATAGACAGTTCTATTGATGAACATGATAGTTTTATACAGGTAGTGATGTAGAGAAATAGTTAAGGTACAAGAAAGTAAAGTAACTAAACACAGAGAAACATGGCAATGAAGACTGTAAAATATAATCTAGCTGAACTAGAGTAACATGATCCAGAGAGTATAATAAGAGTCAAGTATATCCCAATGTGAGTCCAGACAATGTAATCTAATACCAGGTGATTCCAGCACAAGATGAGTCGGTATAAGGTGAGTCCAGTCAGTGATCAAGGATTCCAGGGTGAGTCCAGACTATACTCTAACAGTGTGTTTTAAAATATCGGGATCGACATGTAAACGGCTGTAGGTAATACGGTACACCGCACACTCGGCCAAGTGTGGGGTGGCTATCATTCCAGTATAATTCAAAGGGAGTGGTTCCAGTATTTGGAAATGTTCACATGTCTACTCCAATATTTCCCCGCCCAACAAGTACAAGTGAATCCATAACCGACACGAAATAAGTACAAGTCCATCCAGAACACGAATGATACCAGTAAGTGATTCCAGGGTGATTCCAATAGGTGATTCCAAAAATAGATGCCAGATGTCACGACCCGCACTCGCTTTTTGGATATGAAACGTGTCCAAGTCCAGCCTACGGCGCAGTGTCGGCGGTAGTGCGCTGTCTATGCTCAAGTCAAGGCAAACTAGAATCTCATGGTAAACTATATCTCATCCACAGAATACTCATGTCGCAATCAAGATCAATGAAAGACATGAATTGAAAAATAATGAATATAACTAAATATCAATGTCACGTCTGGTGGACACAAATCCACTACCAATAGAGAAAATAGAGAATACATGAAAATACTAACTGAATAAAACTGCTACTCAAACAACCTCAACTGTAAAGCTCCGCGGACTGGTGCTGTCTCAACCTGCTCAACTTCTCCTGACTCAAACTCGGCCAACTGAAGAGATCATCAGGTCCTCAGAAGACTAGCAAGATACATAAAAATGAGCCTTTCTAACAGTTTATTATGCATGGAGAAAATACAGAATAAACAAGTAAAACTGAACATGAATAAAGTACGAAACTATACACTGTCAACACATAGATGAACTGCTGAACGAGGACGAGAGAACTCATGTCAAGGTGTCGACGGATGACCAGATCAATACTCAAACCCTCGTCCCTAGCGTGGACTTGCAGGTTTGAACTACTAACCCTCGCCCCTAGTGTGGACTCGCAGGTTAGCATCACCCTCGCCCCTAGTATGGACTCGAAGGTGTAAACCATATACTACCAACCCTCGTCCCTAGTATGGACTCGCAGGTTAGCATCACCCTCGCCCTAGTGTGGACTCGCAGGTGTAAACCATATACTACTAACCCTCGTCCCTAGTATGGACTCGCAGGTTAGCATCACCCTCGTCCCTAGTGTGGACTCGCAGGTGTGGACCAATAACTACTAACCCTCGTCCCTAGTATGGACTCGCAGGTTAGCATAAGACACGGATAACTACTAACCCTCATCCCTAATGTGGACTCGCAGGTTAGCATCAAGGTTTCAAGACATGGAGGTAAAGCAGTTCAGTTCACGACTTCTCGACCCATGGCATGACTCAATCAAGGCACAAATGAACACGACCAATAAGACACAAAGCTAACTGTGAACACGGTCTATATAGCTATGATACAAATATACAAGCAAGATATGAAAGATACATATCAACAATATGAGAAAAACTGGATAATAAATAAAGACAGTACATGTAAAGCTGTGAAAGGCAAGGTATACTTGCCTGTGGTCCTGAGCTGCGGATACCAACCGAGTGTTGAGTTGGAGTCCAAGTAATCTGTTTGTAACATACATCTACTGTCAACATATATCAAAGTAATACTTGTCTATATGCACTTGTTAATTATCTAGTTTGACTCCTTCTTATAGGGAACTAATCCCTTATGTAGCTGCTATTTGCTAAATGCGTGGAATTGTATCATATGGTACTGCAACTCTATCTGCTCTTGCTGTCTAGTCCTACAATACACTACACACTTATGAGTTGTTGTGCTCACTCCCATATACACCTCTCACACTCATTCCAACCTGGTACTGTCACAAGGACCTGTACCTAATTTAATACCCAGGGTAGGGATGAAGATTGATACATAACCAAAAGTGTTTTGGATGAATTAATGGTGGATGAGGGGTCTGAAATGATGGGAATTGTATTACCTAAAGTATTCATGGGCTTATATGCATACCAGGCTAATTAACATATGAATTTGCCAAACATATATCTATGATTGTACTAAAACAAATGTGGGCATATGTGGGGATGATTGAGTTATAGATCCAATTCTTCTTGGCTTCCTATCTCATTCCTTCTACTTGTGTTGCACTATACCTTGACCTTCCTACATTGTTTAGTATCAGTATACCTCTACTGTAGCCATTGAGTGAGGATTGGTACTGCAAGTAACTGGTGTTAGGTATATGCATGGGCTGAAACAGTGAGTATAGACAGGGTATTATCTAGTGTGTAATTACACCTTCAAGGGCAGGACAAGGTGTCACTGTACAGGGAATTTAGGATTACTCTCTACAAGTTTTGGTTGGGCTAGCTCTGTGTATACCCATCCTTGTTCATCAAGTGTTTGTCCTGGTTTGGTTCCCAAGAAGGGAATACATTCTGTACTCTTAGTAATTGTCTGAAAATACATAACTATGAAACTGAATGAATGAAGGCACTGTATGAATGGCAGGCAGTAGTGTGGAGTATGCAACATGTACAATTTTCCAGGATATGGTCTCATACATGGCAGGCAATATTCTAACCCAATGCAGTAGGGTCCTATACTGTGATCATGCCATTTATCTAGGCTCCCTGTAGTTGCCATCAACTGAATAAAGCCTAGTCCAGAGGCCATCTATCTAACTGTCATGAAGTAATGGTGTAAGCCAAGTAGGGAAACTGATCAGTTGGGATATGTCAAATTTGATTAAACCTGAGATAAATGGGACTGAGCTAATATTTAGGGACTGAGCTAAGAACATGTTTCCCCCTCCCACTCTTGACTGATACCCATAGATACCTATGTAGGACTGAATCCAGGAATCATATGGACAACATATGGAGGTACAAGGGAGTCATCATAACTGGACTGATCCAGTCATATGAAGTTTGACTGAATGTTAATATTTGGACAGCTCCTATAGCTAAGTAGGATCATTTGCAGAACAAGACTGGGACTGAGTAACCCATACTCGAGCCCCTTATTACTGGTACATGCGTACAAGAAAGAATGGGACTGCTACCTACATTAATGACTGAACCATCATCCTCATATGGATAGAACCATTGGATTGACTGCATTAAAACAGATGGACAGAGCAATCAAGGTCAGATCATTCATTTCGAATGAGCAGAACAAGAAGATCTGAACATTCATTTCGAAGGGGCAGTACCTGAATAGACAGATGCATCTATGTAGATTGATACCTAGTAATTGGAGAACTGAATCATTTTGGTATCAGTAATGGGGACAGAGCATTAAGAGTTGTGGACTGAATGTTACGATACATTAACCTAGCTATGGTTAAATCTGAACATTAGTTCAAGGATGACTAAAAACACAAGAATTTAGGTCAGTACATAGCAGGGCACTAACTGATACATGTAGTCCCAAACCCGAGCCATCATTTATATTAAATGATACCAATATGTAAATGGGGACTAATCCTTGATCAAAGAGGGGACTGAAACTAAAAGGCACGAATGGACTGACATGTAAAACCCAGGTGGACTGAGTTATATTGATGAGGGCTGAATATGTGGATATGCAGGGCACTAAACATATGTAGTGAATGAAGGATGCAAGAGGCCAATTATTTAAAGGGGAACTGTATGTCTGATATAATTCCCGCACAATATAAACCTGGGTTCAATACATGTGGGCCTGTACCCCCTTGTTACATGTTCTGATACTGCAAAATGGATTAGAAGATCAACACCCTATTGAGGTATTGACCTCCCAAGTAAAAGATGCAGTGCTTACTCAAATGAAAGATATGATTGAAAATATAAATAACATCCTACCGATACTTGAGTGCATCAAACATGTTGTTGTTCTACATGTAATAGTGCATCAGTTGGAAATATACCCTCTTCTCCTACCTCGATTACTGTTATAGGAGTTCTGTGTCTGTGGTGTGTTTGGTACACTTCATATGTCCCCATGATTCTACAACCAAGTCTCAAACACACCCCCTGTTTATCCCAAGGTCACCTAGGTGCTCAGATGGTACACCCACACTAGCCTAGCCATGTACTCCTTATTAACCACAGTCACATCCCATCCCAGCATAGGCACAAGCCTGTGGTCCTCGACTCCTGATACTAGAATTCCAGTTCAAATCTTCCTAGTACATGTAATACTTCTGAACCATACTATGTATCCCCTAAATTCGACTAGGGTTAATTGTTATCTGGTACATTGCTAGCACCCATGTGGCACTGTCCACGTGGCTGCAAAGACTACAAGGCTTCAGGACTTGGTCACATAGGCATTACCACAAATACCTATAGTGCTATAGAAATCATGTCGAGGTTTATCTAATATTCAAGAAATCAGGGTTCGATTACGTAGCCAAGGATTACCTGTGAGGAACTGGAATGCTCCTATTTCTATCACCCTCGGCAAGGCTGCTGCTTCCTTGCCTCCTCCCTGGTTGAGGGAATTAGCCGCTAGGGTTTTGAGGATGGAGGGCTTGATCGATGATTTATATAGCAGCAATAGGAAGAATAGATAAAGAATCCCGATTTGAATTTGTTGACTTGATCCAGTCTAATACTCTGCATTCGAGCAGAGGAAAGAATTGGCCGGGTTTGAATTTAAAAGGGAGTTTAGCACTTAGCCCCCCTCTTTAAACTCAATTTGCAGAAAGCCCCTCCTCTCTATCATTCTATTCTTTATTTACTAAAAGTAATTAGTATATATATATATATATATGCATACACATTGGTTATTAAATATTTCTACATATTAACTACAATTCAGCCATATTAATAACATACAATAAAATTAAAAAAATTGGGCCAAAGGCTCACACCAGACATGAAATAATGAGTGTCGCATAAAATGGATCCAACAATATCAATCGCGTTTATAGTAGAGAATCAAATAGAACTAACTACAACTGAAGTACAGTAATCGATAAGTAAATGGAAGAACTATCAGAGAATGTACTCGCCTGGTATCCTGAATATCTGAAGAGAATCTACAGTCAGAGGAGTGGTGTATGTCTCCTATAGAACAGTACAAGTCACTACAAGTCTAAAATAGTAAAATGGACTACTACAATGCATCTACATGATGTTTGGGGTCAATCTAGGCTAAAGTCAACCCTTGGTCAACTCTAGTCAACTACACTAGTCAAACTAGGTCAACTAGGTCAAGCCTAACCCAACAAGTCTCACTAAGCCTAACCAGTCTATTCTAGCAAGAACACATCAAGACTAGGCTATACAAGCCAACAACACACATTCACTGGCATTCATGCCATAAATATAGGCTGTATCACATAGGGATACACCCCATAGGCTATACTACACCTATAGTCTATTCCACACATTTCACACATATTGTATTTTATACTAAGTTAATATAATTCATACACATATACATATAGGCACATTATTATACAGATAAAATATATATATATACATTGAGTGATATAGAGAGAGGTACATGTGTATGTATGGGGGTATATGTGGGTGACACATGTGTGTGTGTGTGAAGGGCAGTTAAGAGATAGGGTTCTCAGATTTTAGCTTGTGTGTGCGCCAATGCCATAGGCTAGTGTATATATCAATGTATGTGTTTAGATAGGTGAGTGAGTGATAACATGTGTGATGTATTTGTGTGTACTGCCAATAGGAAAACAGTGTGTTACATGTGATACTCTATTGTGTTCAAAGTGACAGTAGCTAGGAGAGTGATATAGTGTAATAGAAAAACAGGGAATAGGTACTCAGATTTTAGGCAAGGGTAGGTTAGTGTGATAGGAATTCATATACGTAGTGACAGTTTAATGTAGAATATGTGCTCAATAAGTCAGTGTTGTGTAAATTAGTACAATGATTCTCAGAAAATCACATTCTCAGGGGTTCAAAATGAATGGCAGTAGCTAAGTGTCAATGTGAAATAGGATAGTATTTTCAGAAATTTGGCAACATGACAGTGTGCCTACATAGTGTTCTCAGATTTTGGACATTGGTAAGTTAATTAAAACTGGAATCAAAAGCAAATGTGTCAATATGACAGTGAATCAAATAGAGAGTATGTCAATCATTTTGTGTAAAATTGATTAGCTAACAGAGAATTGAATCAGTTAGAGAATATCAGTGTACATAGGTCTCAGGTTCTAATTCTCAGGAAAAAGAGAACCAAATGACAGTTCTCAATAACAGTTGACAAATGCCAAAACCAAATGAAAACCTCATTCCTACATCAATCACAACCAAATTTAAAAAAATCTAGTACATGTGATGAATTTAACATGGTGATTAAATCAGAGAAAAGATTTAAAATACATTTAATTTCAGAACTTACATATCAGTGAAACATATATCAGTTAACTGTTACAGCTAACTCAATGCCAAAACCAAATTGAATCTTTGAATCCCTAGCTAATCTTTGAACCCAACATTTCAGTAACTAATACATATGTATAAGAATTAATATGACAACTTTAATCATGGAAAATAGGTTAAAAAATCATTTAAATATCAGGAATTCAAATAGTGTACATGTATCAGTCACATAGGGGAAATTCAATTCAAAGCAAAACACATGCAATAAACCATAGAAACGTGTCAAAGAAGTGTCGTGTAGGTGTCATCGAGCCATACGAGTCTCGTGGTGTCCCCACGATAGGACACAGCGTGTCCAACCCGTTCGAACACACACAGACACACGCACAGGCACACAGCATCATGCACGCATGCACGTGTGTCCAGTGCATGACATAGGCCACGTGGTGACACGTGGCCGTGCACACGTAGCCTACGTGTAGGGCTACATGGTCGACATCCTGTCCTATGTCCACAATGTCCAGCCGTGTCCAGTCGCGTGTCAGTAACACAAATTCGTGCAGGTCAGCACAGTGCGTGCGACCAGTACGACCAGTACGGGATGGAGAACTCCTCGCACACTATACCACTTGGGCTTCGATTTTGGGAGACCCTTGTCAGCCGATGCCCCGTCATCCTCGCCAAAAATGGCGTGTCCTCGTGTCCTATACATTAAGAAATTGAGCCCGAGTAGTAGGACAGTGCCCTAATGCTGCTGCGGGCGTGTTCGTGGCCGCGTGTGGACACGACACGGCCCTAAATTCTCGAATCATGGACACAATCAATAAGCCACCCTAGATCTAGGAATTCAATCAAAAACAATTGCAAAAATAGCAAAAGAAATCGGTTTGGGCATTTCATCAAACACCTTAAAGAACACAATGATACGTGTCCGATACGACATGAAACTTAATGCAAATGACACCAAACTTCTACTGTAGCTAGGGGACACCTAGATCTAGGCTACCATACAATAAAAATAGGACTTAAATGGAATTAGAGGGGTTTACCTATATGTTGCAAAGATCAAGAAAAAGCCCCAAATTAAATGGTTCCCATTGCTATCCAAATCTTCCCACTTGCTCTAAAACTGAAATTGCTCTTCAAAATCAGCAAGTAGAGGTTGATTAGAATCATATACAAATTTGGGTCAAAAAAGATTAAAAATGGATTTTCTATGAATTTAGGAAACTGGAGATTTACCTTTCTTTCTAAAACTTGGTTGAGTACACAAAAGAGGCAAGAACAAGGAGTGTGGGCATTAATAGGAGTGGAATCCTATTATGGCTGGTCATTTAGGGTTTGGTTAGGGTTAGGCTTCAAGTTATGGGCCTATGGGCTTAAGTCATAAGTCATGGAATTAAATCACAAGTCATTGAATTAAAATCATAAATCATGAAATCATTGCACCTATTCTATTCTCCTATTTGAAAACTAGATCCTAATGGCTAGAATGAGGTTAACGTAAGTTAGACTAGGGTTACCATAGCTAGGGTTGGCTTCCAGGCTAGTCTACAAAGTCTCAATAAGTCAAAGTCAAAGATAGCAATCACCAATTCAATAAATTAAAATAAATTCAAATTTCACTAAATGACCAAAATACCCTCAAGCTAAAATGACAAATAAATTATCCTAATGACATGGTTAGGCTCTAGGTCAGACAGTCTCTAGGGTTTCACTAGCAGGACATCAAAATCACAAGTCATGACTTAAAACAGTTTTAAATTAAAACTCACCAAAAATCATAATATAAATAAATATCAATAAATAATAATTATAATTTCAAATGTTCAAAATTACCCTATTTGGAAAACTGGGTGTTATAATTCTACCCCCCTTAGAAAAATTTTGTCCTCGAAATTAAGATGATCGCATCCCTTCTAGGTCAAACCCCCAACAATCAAGGTCAAGACATACATACAATATAATCTTACTGGTCGTGATTCCACAGTCTCGAACAGGGTAGAACACTATCTAGCAAATCACAAACAATATCCTGGCAGGTACTAATGGAAATCACACATAAAGTGGGGAGGAAGAACAAGAAGGACAAACCTACTAACCCATCACCTGTAGCGTCGGTCTCCTCGACCGCCATCGCAAAAGCTCCACACCTTTGGTGCTCGAAAGGAGGTGCAGCGGGACAATCTATTATCTTGTGAGCACGAGACCCACAGAATAGACAAGCCTTTAGTCTCCTCTTACAAGACTCCCAAACATGCCCTGCCTTCCTACAGTAGACACAAGTCGGTACCCTGTGGTCCTGCCCTCTAGGCTGATGTTGTGCCTGCTGAACCATCACTGTTGCCTGCGTCTGCTGAATCTGTATGTGAGGCCTCTTAGCCTGGCCTCCGCTGCTGCTGGTACCATGAGCATCCCGATCCCTCTTTAGTTTCAGCCCCAGGTCCTCCTCTGCCACCATAGCTCCTGCCAAGATCTCCGCGAAGGTAGCATTCCGATCACTCTAGTCAGTGACCGAACCTCTCTGATCAACCCTCGACGGAACTTCCTTGCCTTCGTCTTCTCAGTCAAATTATCAATAAATCGGGCCAACCGACAAAACTCTCCGGCGTACTCAGCAACTGTCTGGTTACCCTGAACCAGTCTCTCAAACTGTACCTTAATACCTCCTAATGCCACATCTGGAAAGAACTATTCCTTGAACAGCTCCTTGAACTACACCCAAGTCTGACCCTCAACTCCCACTCTGGGATCTGTTTGGTACCTGGTATGAGCTGTCCTGCATCTGACTGCCCGCCGCCTCGATATGAAGTCGGGCTGGTATCTCCGCCAGCCTGAAAATCTCCTCGATATGCTCAATCTAATCATCCTAGTGAATGCCCTCGGTGCCCAGGAAATCTCTAGGATGCATCTTCTGAAAGTCCTGGATATCCTTCTCCTTCCTGGTAAGGCTGCTGCTGCAGGCCCTGAGTAGCCACTATCTCCACAGTCGTACGGACCAGCTGGTGGGCCTCGTCCCTACTACGGAAGTCGACAGTCTGACGTTGCTGCTACTGTTGGTGAGACGTCAGAATCCTCTCCACAAAGAAAATAGGGGCAGCAACAACCAATCCTGCTGGTGGCTGCGGGTGCTGCTTTTGAAATACCTCAGGAATGACTGGGGTCGTCCTTAGAACAGGTGGAGGCACACCCCCAAAGGCTACAGTCGTTCCTGTCTGATCAGGAACAGAAGGTGCTACAGTCCCAGCATGCTGCTGCACTAGACGAGAGGTGGCAGACCCCTCTCCAGCGGCTGCTGTACCAGAGCGATGTGATCGTGTCTCCACCATCCTGAAGACAGATCGAAAAAGAAAGTCAATACTGAGCAGAAATCGATAAAATCGAAGGAGGAGAGTTTATTTTAAAGAAGACAAATTAGTAAGATATGTAGATGGCATGAATTGAAGCAGAATTTTTTTCTAACTGTGATTGAGTACTCTTGTTTAAAGCCTATCTCTCAATCCTATCGCAGGCTCGTAGCAGCACAACTAAATTGCCGTACCACCACGATATCGCACTAATGCGACTCTCGACCTGCATGGGCCACCCCTAAAAACGTGTCACGACCCGCACCCACTGTGAGAGTACGAGTACGTAACAACGCCCAGCCTACGCCGCAGTGTCGACGATAGAACGCTGTCCTAGGTTACTATCTAACCCAAAACTCACGCAATTATATAATGTACTTGTCAAATCTCTACTCCGAACGGAGGACAAGTATGGATATAATGAAATCTCAATCACAGTCTACGCACGATATGATAACACATAAGATTATAACTAAGAACGAATACAACAATAAAACCAACTACTAAATAATATAATCTCCAACAATCTCAAAACAACATATCTCAACTTATTACAATTCAGTTCTAAAACATAAAACTAAACCTAATCAACTAACTAGTCTCCCGATCAATCCTGAGTGTCGGGGCCAAAGGTAGCTAAGTCGTCTCCTGGTCCATAATAAGTAGGACAAGTGTCCTCAGGACATCATCTGTAAAATTTTTAACAGGTCCAGTCAAGACAGGAACGAGTACATCTCATCAAGAAATCCCAAGTAAATAACAGAGAACTATAAAGCTTATAGACAATTATATTGATGAACATGGCAGTTTTATACAGGTAGTGATGTAGAGAAACAGTTAAGGTACAAGAAAGTAAAGTAACTAAACAAGAGAAACATGGCAATGAAGACTGTAAAATATAATCTAGCTGAACTAGAGTAACATGATATAAGTCGAGACAGTATAATAAGAGTCAAGTGTAATCCCAATGTGAGTCCATACAATGTAATCTAATACCAGGTATTCCAGTACAAGATGAGTCCGGTATAAGGTGAGTCCAGTCAGTGATCAAGGATTCCAGGGTGAGTCCAGACTATACTCTAACAGTATTTTAAAATATCGGGATCGACATGTAAACGCTGTAGGTAATACGGCACACCGCGCACTCGGCCAAGTGTGGGATGGCTATCATTCCAGTATAATTCCAAGGGAGTGGTTCCAGTATTTGGAAATGTTCACATGTCTACTCCAATTTCCCCGCCCAACAAGTACAAGTGAATCCATTACCCGATACGAAATAAGTACAAGTCCAGCCAGAACACGAATGATACCAGTAAGTGATTCCAGTGATTCCAGTAGGTGATTCCAGAAATAGAGACCAGACATGAAATAATGAGTGTCATAAAATGGATCCAACAATATCAATCGTGTTCGTAGTAGAGAATCAAATAGAACTAACTACAACTGAAGTACAGTAATCGACAAGTAATGGAAGAACTATCAGAGAATGTACTCTCCTGGTATCCTGAATATTTGAAGAGAATCTACTATCCGAGGAGTGGTGTCTGTCTCCTATAGAACAGTACAAGTCAATACAAGTCTAAAATAGTAAAACAGACTGCTACAATGCATCTACATGATGTTTGGGGTCAATCTAGGCTAAAGTCAACCCTTGGTCAACTCTAGTCAACTACACTAGTCAAACTAGGTCAACTAGGTCAAGCTAACCCAACAAGTCTCACTAAGCCTAACCAGTCTATTCTAGCAACACATCTTGACTAGGCTATACAAGCCAACAACACACATTCACTGGCATTCATGCCATAAACATAGGCTGTATCACATAGGGATACACCCGTAGGCTATACTACACCTATAGTCTATTTCACACATTTACACATATTGTATATTATACTAAGTTAATATAATTATCATACACAAATACATAGGCCACATTATTATATGGATAATATATATAATACATTGAGTGATATAGAGAGAGGTACATGTGTATGTATGGGGTATATGTGGGTGACATATGTGTGTATGTGAAGGACAATTAAGAGATAGGGTTCTCAGATTTTAGCTTGTGTGTGTGTGCCAATGCCATAGGCTAGTGTATATATCAATGTGTGTGTTTAGATAGGTGAGTGAGTGATCAACATGTGTGTGATGCATTTGTGTGTACTGCCAATAGGAAAACAGTGTGTTACATGTGATACTCTATTGTGTTCAAAGTGACAGTAGCTAGGAGAGTGATAGAGTGTAATAGAAAAATAGGGAATAGGTACTCAAATTTTAGGCAAGAATAGGTACATGAATTCATGTACATAGTGACAGTTTAGTGTAGAATGTGCTCAATAAGTCAGTATTGTGTAAATCAGTGCAATGATTCTCAGGAAATCACATTCTCAGGGGTTCAAAATGAATGGTAGTAGCTAAGCGTGTCAATGTGAAATATGATAGTGTTCTCAGAAATTTAGCAACATGGCAGTGTGCCTACATAGTGTTCTCAGGTTTTGGACAATGGTAATTTAGTGAAAACTGGTAAAAAACAAATGTGTCAATGTGACAGTAATCAAATAGAGAATGTGTCAATCAGTTTTGTGTAAAATAGATTTAGCTAACAGAGAATGAATCAATTAGAGAATATCAGTGTACATAGGTCTCAGGTTCTAATTCTCAGGAAAAAAGAACCAAATGACAGTTCTCAATAACAGTTGACAAATGCCAAAACCAAAACGAAAACCTCATTCCTAACATCAATCACAACCAAACATTTAAACAAATCTAGTACATGTGATGAATTTAACATGGTGATTAAATCAGAGAAAAGATTTGAAAATACATTTAATTTCAGAACTTACATATTAGTGAAACATATATCAGTTAACTGTTACAGCTAACTCAATGCCAAAACCAAATCGAATCCTTGAATCCCTAGCTAATCTTTGAACCCAACATTTCAGTAACTAATACATATGTAAGAATTAATATGTCAACTTTAATCATGGAAAATAGGTTAAAAATCATTTAAATTTCAGGAATTCAAAACAGTGTACACGTATCAGTCACATAGGGAAAATTTGAATTTAAAGTAAAACACAAGCAATAAACCATAAAAACGTGTCGAGGAAGTGTCGTGTAGGTATCATAGAGCCACACGAGTCTCATAGTGTCCCCACGACAGGACACATCGTGTCCAACCCATTCGAACACACACAGACACACGCACAGGCATACAGCATCGTGCACGCGTACACGTGTGTCCAGTGCACGACACAGGCCACATGGTGACACGTGGACGTGCACACATGTAGCCCACGTGTAGGGCTACCAGTCGACACCCTGTCCTGTGTCCATAACACGTGTCCAGCCGTGTCCAGTCGTGTGTTAGTAGCACAAATTCGTCGGGTCAGCACAGTGCGTGCGACCAGTACGAGGAGAACTCACACACAACACCACTTGGGCTCAAATTTTGGGAGACCCTTGTCAATCTTTGCCCTATCATCCTCGCCAAAAATGGCATGTCGTCGTGTCCTATATTGCGAGAAATTAAGCCCGAGTAGCAGGACAGTGTCCTAAGGCTGCTGCAGGCATGTTCGTATCCGCGTGTGGACACGACACGACCCAAATTCTCGAATCATGGACACGAATCAATAAACCAACCCTAGATCTTGGAATTCAATCAAAAACCATTATAAAAATAGCAAAAGAAATCGGTTTGGGCATTTCATCACATACCTTAAAGAACACAATGATACGTGTCCGATACGGACACAAAACTTAATGCAAATGACACCAAACTTCTACTGTAGCTAGGGGACACCTAGATCTAGGCTACCATGCAATGAAAACAGGAATTAAATGGAATTAGAGGGGTTTACCTATATGTTGCAAAGATCAAGAAAAAGCTCCAAATCAAACGGTTCCCGTTGCTATCCAAATCTTTCCACTTACTCTAAAGCTGAAATTGTTCCTCAAAATCAGCAAATAGAGGATGATTAGAATCATATGCAAAAGATTTGGTTCAAAAATGATTAAAAATGGATTT